>CAODLS010155424.1:0-11475 GCA_948243855.1 Flueggea neowawraea | reverse complement strand
GGATATGCCAATGATCTTGCAGGTTATGCTAACTGATTTTGTACTGGCAAAGGATATTAATCCATCAAGTAGATCCAATTCAATGTGTGGGACAACAGACTGTATGACTCTTGAAATTTGACTTTGCAAAGGTGACAACCTATGTCTAGATCAGTCGAGTGTGAAAGTTCTCCTGTATGAGATACTTCTATGCAGGTAACTGTTGATTTTTGGATGATGTTTGTTGGTCAAGTCATAATTGAAACACGGCCATACAAGATTAAGCAATTTTTTTGTACTCTATGCACTATTTACAATTGGCACTGAGAATTTATTTAGTGTGTCAATTGATGATTGAACTAAGTTTAGGCAAAATTGAGCAAATTTTTATAGTCTGACTTTTTAAAATTTAATTGCCTTGAGCAAAGATTTAGAAAAATGGTTAAAAATCTTTAACATACCGGTTCCGATTACCAAACTTGGGACTAATAACTACTCCACTCAATTTCAAACTTCCAGAGCACAAAAACTGTTGCAACAAGTGGAAATTGGTTAAATGTCTTATATTATGTCTCCATTGTGATCTCTTGGTTCCTACATAACTACAGTAGTTTCTCCAATCTACTAATCTGGACTTTTGGACTGAGCAAGTCTATTACATGATTTTAAAGCTAATGTACAGTTTCTTCTTCTTCTTATCACAAAAAAGTTATTCTTTGCTATAAAAGTTTATTATAGTGTTCAATCGATATTTAGAAAGCATTTAAGTGTTGTTTGTGTTATCCAACATCGCTAAAAAAATTTACGGGGAGCTATATTTGTACTTTCTAAAACTTTACTAAAGCCATTAATCAAGCAGGCGACAAACCTTGGTCTAGACATATTTATAAAAAAAACTACAAAATACAAATAAAATAATAGACTCAGCTAAATTGTAATGTATATGATATTGTTCTTTTTTTTTTTTTTCTTTTTTCTTCGTCATCATTTGTAAAATGAAAAACAAAGGGTGTCAATTTTAAATGAGCAAAATCTGACGAATTTAATAAATTATTTAGCAAAAAAAATCAGAAAATTTCACTTTTTCTTAAGAAAGCAAAGCATGATATACTCAAATTCTTCTTCCTAAATAATTGAAATAGAATACACCGAAGAAGGTTGCATTGCCATATTAAAAAAAAAGTTTACTACAAGGAAAATATTATACTTATTTATTGCTAAAAGGGAAATATTATACTCAAAGTATATTGCTAACAGTTTTGGGATTTTATCTCAAACATTCTAAAAAAAATTAAATTGTTAAAATGTATGAGCATTCAAAATGTATACAAAAATAGAATCTCTTTTATTACAAATTCAAAAATGCTGAAATTTGACATTTTAACCGCACGTCAGATGCGTTTGACTACACACCAGAAAGTTTGACAACACGACAAAATGAATACAAAATGAGAATAAATTAGTCTCATTATTTCATATATGAAAATGAGTACAAAATGAGAACAAATTATTCTCATTGTCCCAAATGCAAAAAATGAGTAAACGAGAACAAATTATTTTCATTATTCTAGATACAAAACATAGTACAAAACGAGAATAAACCGAAAACAAACTAACAAATGCATACAAAATTGGATGCAAATTGAACACAAATAAGTACAAAACAAAGTTGTTCACCATAATAAAGGAAATGACAAGATATTATCCAGGTTCTCAAACTGCACATGAAACTAGATATCTGCGTTTTACATGAACAAACTTGTGAATGACACTCATCTTATCTGGTGGACCAGTTCACCAAATTTCTCTAAAGAAGTTTCAATGACAGAAGGATCATCAGTAGTCATCTGCCAAGTTGTTCTTCAACTAAATGTAGTCTCTATTGGATCAAAATACATGAGACAAGCTTACATTACAAAACCAGGAAAGAGAGATGTATAACAAAAAAAAAGGAAAAGAGCCATCTTTATTAACTTCACTGTGCAAATAATGAGTTGCTAGGCCACAAGCAACCATTTATGCTTCATTGAGTGTTTCGCCAGTTAGAGCCAAGTATTCCCCAACAAGAAAAAACATGCTCTATTAAATAGGTTGCACTTTTAAAAATATTATTTCACATATTTATCAGACTCGAAAATATATAGTTGTATACTGTATTTTGTAGGAGCTACAAAATTGACTGCAGTGAAAAATATCCTGTAATATTTTGTTTTAAGAAGTCACTGGTGGAGGAGGAGGTGGAGGAGGAGGAGGAGGAGGAGGGCCGAGTAGAGAGGAGAGAGAAAGAAGTGAGAGGAGTTAGTGAGGGAGAGAGAGGAAAGAGGAGAGAAAAAATAAAAATTAGAATGAGTCTCAAATAACGTGTATATTTTACCCTCTTCTCTTTGTATATTTAGATATTTTAAAAATTTTAATCTTGCTTTTAGTATTTTAAAAATTTTAATACAACCATAAACATAATAAAAAATATAATTATAAAAGTGACTCACAAGGTAATTTTCCCAACAGTTTTTCATATTTTTCACTTCACTCAATTATAAAACCAACGAATTTGCTGAAAAGGAAGAAAATCTATATGTGCATACATCTATAAGAAAGTAAAATACATCAACTTGAAAATATTGACTTGACATCTTGATATTATGAGAATTTCAGTTTTCTCTGATGTTTTTGATTTTAAACCATCAAATTGTTTCACTCTGTTTTGTTTATTAATTTTTTTAGAACATACGAATTTTTGTTCCCAATGAATATCAAGAATTTGCGCTTTTTTGTAAAATTTTTAATAATACTTTATTTATATTGTTTGATGTTTATAATTGCTCATCTTTATTCTAATAAAATTAGTTTTTCGCTTGTCACTAAGTGTACCTGCAATTAATATAAGTTTTTGTTATGGTTATTTTATCTTTATATTCATATAATTTTCATGACTTTTATTTTTTTCAATTTAAGATAATTTTTTATTATGATATATACACACACAAAGTATTCCAAGAAAACATTCAAGTCCTACACTAAAAATATATATATGAAAAAGATGAAAATTCCTTAAATTGTACTAAAAGATGGTCTATGCAAAAAAGTTTTTCGAAAGAAATAATCCTACCAAAATTTGTACTAAACTCGAGGAACATCACTACTTCCTTCGGTTAATATGTTTACTTGAACAGGTTTATCATGATGGTTTATGCTGGTAAGGTTGAAAGAAATAATCCTACCAAAATTTTTCACAGCATAGAAAAGATTTTTATAGAACACTACATCAGTAAAAACAGAAAAATCTAGATTGATCTTACCCCATCTATTTTGACATGGTTTAAAGAAGGCCAATTTACCATCGCCTCCGTATATTACTAGAACCACATAATTGTTAGGAGACACAAAAGGGTCGGATGAGAGAATAACTTTCTTGATCTTGAAGATAGAACCTTCATAATCCAGTCCATCAAACTCTAAAGGAGGCAAATTAATGGGGGCGCTCTTCCTAAAAGGGTTCATCAAACTTACAACCAAGGTTTTGTGGTTTGCAAAAGCCAACCAGCCATAACAAGAACCTATGCATATCTCATTAGGTACTGAGAGGTGCATGGGATATATTTTTCCTTCGGAGATGCTGTATAACCTCCGTTTGCTGTGGTTGTTTGTAGAGGGGATCTTCAGCATTGGCAGCTCTTTTTTATGTTTTTGGTGTACTAACCTGTACTCCTTGTATTCCAGAGCCATTAGATGCCAGTTGCAGCAAACCGTGCCAAATCGAATTCGGTCGATTGCTTCGAACAATTTGTCTAAGACCGAGAATGCAACTAGTTTCGGAAGATCTGCCCAACCATGTCCACCAGACATGTTTTTTCTTCGGCTACAGTATAATTGACTAGATTGTTTTGGTAGTTCGAAACTTTGGAGCAAGGCTTTTCATAGACTAGTTTATACGGTGTCTGGGTCGTATTAAGAATCCAAATATCGATCGGTTTACTTATTTTGCTATTTTAGGAGGTGCCAAAAAAAATTAGCACTGTTATGACTGTAGGATTCCTAAAATTGTGGTTAGGAGTATATATAAGAATCCCAAGATGAATGGGTTTCCTAATTGTATTGCTAGAAATAAATATAGTGTGATTATATGGTTTGTTCGAGTGAACCAAAATTCGAGTATAATAATGGATTCTTTATAGCTTTCCTCTTGGTTTCTTCATATTCTGCAAAGAACAACTCAACTTTTTATGGAATTCTGGACGGCTTGTTCTGTTTTTTTCTTTATTTGTACCAAATTTTTCAAAGAATCTTCCTGTTAGTTATTGGAAAATGTTCCATAAAAATTTGGACATGCCTGGAATTTTTTTAACTAATACTGCACTTTGATTCTTCACATGTTTAATGGTTCATCAAAATTTCATCTCCATTAAAATTGTGTAAACAGGTGAGATGAACTGTTTCAAGTTTTTGATGGTGATTCCAAAAATTTTGACTTCAATAATTAAGCCTAGTTTCTCTTGGAGATAGGAAGTAGAAAGTAGTGCTCCTTCTAGGATTTGGAATGAACAAGAACAGATACAATCTTGCATGATGTGGATTCTCAATTACTCAGTATCGAGTTGCCATCTGTATAGAATTAAACATATTGAGACCACATTCCACAGAGTTAAAAACATCTCTCAGATTTTTTCAGGGTCTTCCTGATTTTGTCTTTTCGTGCAGTAAGAACTTTGCTGAAACTGTTAAAAGAGTTAAACCGTTACTCTTTGTTTTTCAGACTGGTTCAGTACGGCAAGGAGAAATCAATAGGAATTATTGCTCCACACAGATGAATCAAATTCAATCTCAATAGCATTAGCAAGAATTAAATTCAATCTCAATAGCATCACAAGTTCCTTATAACCATGAAACGCCACAGATTCCTTGAGGAATAAAGAATTTGCTACTTTATAGTTTATGGGATCAATGCAAATCATGCAACAGCGGTCACATTTTTCTTCGTCATGACTGTCATGTAGCAGTATTCTTATCTTAGTTACGGCCTCTATTTCAATATACGCAATGGTAGTGTAGTATAGTTAAGGAATCAATGGAAATTACTTTTCTGATATCCAAAACTCATAGCTCCAACAGATTGAAGCCGAATTTCTAGACAAAGTAGATCAGAAAGCCAACAGAAGGTACTAAACATCAAAATGAATATTTGTCAAAGCCGAATTATATATATATATATATATATATATATATAGTAATGGAACTATGATCAAACCTCAAATCATAAGTAGACCATCACCACTAAAAATAAATCAGCATACATGTGTTAGCAAGACACATAGTTACCAACTTCCCTGCTAACTGGACCTTCATCACGGTATACCACACGCTACGCTTATTCTCGTAGCGTAGGTATTCTGAATCAGAAAATATATAAAATAATATTTTATAGTAAACAAACATATATAGCTGAATTATTTTACTAAATATATATTTAATATTTATTTAAATATATATAAGTGTTCGAAAATAAATAATGAATAGTATTTATCACAGAAGTCAAATTATTTTTTTCCCAAATAATTATTAGTTAAATTACAGATAAAGGTTCAGACACAGAAAAAACGATAATATTGAGAAGACGTGGTGTGGTCTATATGTTTAAACCACACGTCACTCACCAAAAATCCAAAACTAGACCAATCAAGCACCACTAGTAGGCACTGATTTTGCTGACAAGAACAAGAAGCTGAAACAAACATAAATCAGACAAGGTCAAAATATGACACTTGTACTATGGCAGAATTGAGTGTATGAAATGCAAATATAAATGCAAATGCAGATGCAAACATTCATTTGATGCTGAAAAACTTATTTCGATCGAGGATCTATTGCTTTCGTTCTGAAAATCTAAGTCTACGTAAAATTACAATATAAGCCTCAAACTTTTGTCAAATTACATTTTAGTCCTCCAACTTCCTAGACTTTATATTTTAATTCCCAAAGTGTATAATTATCAAATTAGTCCTCAAAATATATGAAATATCAATATTAGAACTCCAAATAAAAAAAGTGTGAAAATTACACTTTTGGTCTCTCAGAAGCATGACTTACTTGAGTAAGCCTAAGTGTCTATTCGAGTAAGAATACCCTTGGGTTACTCTAGTTAACCTAAAGCCTTACTAGAGTAACACAGACCCCCGATGACTCGAGTAAGCAACATATCTTACTTGAGTAAATATGCACCCATGTTACTCGAGTAAACCAATTGATTACTCGAGTAACATACTCTTCAGATCGAAATTCACCAAGAACATTTCAGATTTCATTTAACCTAAAACCCAACAGTTCAGTCCACTCCAAATACTTCTAATCAAACTCAATGATTCATTTTAATTTTCTACCAACCTTTATAACACATCAGAACTTCATATTTGTATCAAACCCTCACCATCAGATCTTGCAACTTTAAAAACACCTTTTTCATGCCTTTTTTGTCACTTTTCACCCATATTTCATGCATTTCATTCATCCTACACAAAATACAAAAAATGAATAAATTCATGGACAATTAAGTACACTTAGGGCTAAAATGTTATCTATTTATGCTTGAATTAATATGTAAATTTAGCATACATCAAGCATGTCTATAAATACGCCCTCCTGAAGAGAGATAGAAGGTAACGAACATTATCAAGAGAGTGCCCACGTTTTGTTGCTTTAATTCTCAAGTTACTCCTTATCTTTGTTCTACTCATTACTTGTACCAACTGAGCTTTGATTTGCATTTCAGTTACTGGGTTGGTGTGAGATACTGATTATAACTTTGGAAATCCACTTGTTATCAAGCTTGAGGGTAGCATAGGTTTACTTGTTGAAATCTTGAAAAACAAGAGTGGTTACTAGTGAGCCTTAAAAATTAGTGTTAGTTTTCTTGTTTTGGCCTAAAAACAAGTGTGTAGAAGGTCTCTTATGAGTCTGGAAAACAATAAATTGTAATGGTTTCCCTCCACCCGAAAGTGAGAAAGTTGTAGTGGATTCAATTTTCTAGCAAGCTAGAGGAGTGGACGTAGGTCAAGGATGATCGAACCACTATACATCAGGGCTTTTTTTATCCCTTACTCTCTTTATTTTCAGTTTGTGTGATTGTGTTTTGGATTGATCTACTGATAGAGTGTCAAACCCACCAAAATAATATTAATCTGCTCAGGAAACAAATAATGAGTAAAGCGGTGAGCATGGTCGAACCACAGAGATCGATACAGAAATGCTTAAATGCTAAAACAAAAAAATAAATTAAAATTGATGAATTTTGTAAGAAAAACCGAGAATGAAAATAATCAAAGATTAAAATTTGCAATAAAGAATTAAATTGCAGCAATGAAAATAGTGAAAATTCAATAATGAGAAAATTCTAGCTAAGGTATTTCATCCATTCAATCAAATCGGTTGATCACAGACACGAAAGATAAATATCAATCAGTCGAATAGATATAGTTGTAGTTAACGGTGACACACTCAATTAGCCAATATCTTCTTACTTAATCGATAACTCTGGGGCTCCTTGCAGACTATTACCTTAACAACTAGACAACCAACCCCCGGGATGCCTTGCAAGGTTTGATTTATGGCAACAATAAGAATTAAAGAGACTCATATCCTAGCCAATGAAACCGAAAACACCGTGATTCATTTAAACCAGATTATTCAATTCCATAACAATAAACAATGCCCAAATCACATAGATTCACGTTATTCTTTACATAAATTAGAACTTATGTGACACACTATCAATCTTAAATAACAATATATTATCTCAATCAATCAACAAACAAGCCATTGTCAACTAATCAATCAAAATAATAATAAAGGAACTAAGACACATAAACTGAATAAATATTCGAAACACTTTATAACAATTAAAATAAAAGTCTCACAACCTTAACAGATTGAATTTCAAAAATACCTTAACTAGAAATAAGTTTAATTACACATGATAATGGAAGAAAGCCAAAAGAGTTGATGGTAACTGTTGTCCAACGTTGCAGAGAGTGAAGAAGAAAAACAACCACAAAATAAAAGAATATTTATAAGCGACTCCTTGCAAAAAGCTAATCATATTCTAAATAATGGTAAAATAGTAATAATAATGTAATTGTAATTGTTCCAGCAATAAAACTAAGTTAAAAGCCTTCAACCACATTTAGGATGCTCAAATTTAGAGGCCCAACAATGCAGACACGCGACCCAATGAAAAGTAAGTCAGCCCAGTCTTCACGCCCTCTATAGTATGGTCATGCCAAAGTGCATTCCATGCTGAAATATGACCAAAATAGTTTCAAATCCTTATGTTTCACCAACATTTCACCTAAACCACTAAAAAAGACAAAAGACATAAAAAGACACGAATAACAACAATTTATGATGCAAAACAAATATAAAATGCAATATTAAATATACCTAAGATGCAACCTATCATCTACTGTTGTGTTTTACAAAATATTGAAAAAGGTTTTCAAAGATTTAATTTTTAGCAAGAAATCCAATTAACCCCCCCCTCAGATTGTCATATTGGGATTACACCTTCTTTCTCCGCCTCCCTATTTGCTTCTCTCTCCTTTCCTCTCATCCTCGCAAGTCGTGTCGGCTAAGTCCTTTGTTGCTGCATCACTTCCGCCTTCTCGTCATCCTATTCGATGGTGGTTATGTTGTTGGACACTGGCAGATGGAAAGGAGCGAAGGACAAAGTGCCGCCACAACAGAGGGCAACGCCTAGGATTTCAAACTAGTTGTTGCCTAATTAAAAAATACAATTTAGTCCATGTTACTTTTTTGAAATTATTTTTTAGCCTCTTAAATATTTGATAATTATGAAATCAGCCTTTAAACAAATGATAATGATGAGTTTTAGCTTAATAATTATCTAAAAAAGGTTAAAACTTTGAATTTGAATGAACCAAATTAAACGAAATTACTAATCTTACCAAATAATAAGAAGATATTAAATTAATTTTGTAAACTTTTTTTTTCTAGTTATCATTTTTTATAATTGATCAAATAGGTTTAAAAATAATTGTGAGATGTAGCCATTTTGTACTTTTTTTTTTGTAAGCATGTGGTAGCTTGTTATGTACTTTTTTTTAGCTGGCTCGTTATGTACCCATTTTTAAATGGTCAAAGTGATCGATCAATACTCATTTCTGCATCATTCATTCATTATACTCAGTTTTTTCTCGTTTTGTACTCGTTTGTACTCAATTTGTTCTCATTTTAGACTCTTTTGTAGTGGATTTATTATCGTTTGTATTTAGTTGGTTCTCATTTGTACCCATTTTTCGTATGTGCAAAATTGAGAACAATTTATTCTCATTTTGTACTCATTTTGTATCTGTGGTATGAATACATTTTGTTCTCGTTTATACTCATTTTTGTATGTGCAAAACTTAGAATAATTTGTTTTCGTTTTGTACTCATTTTGTATCTTGAATAAGAACACATTTTTTTCTCGTTTTGTACTCATTTTCAAAATCCTAGCTCCTTCGCCCATGAAGAAAAACACTTTTGTTTGCATTTTGTACTTATTTTCATATATTTTGTACTCATTTTTGTATCTGAAATACATATAACATTTTGTAATCATTTTTCGTATATGCAAAATTGAGAACATTTTGTTCTTATTTTGTACTCATTTTCTATCGTATGGTCACACTTTTCTAGTGCATGATCAATTTTCTGACACGTAGTCAAACTTCTGGCATATGGTCAAAAGTCAAATTTTGGCATTTCTATAATTCCATTAAATGAATTGAAATTTTTATATATATTTTAAATATTGTTAATTTTTTTGAAATTATTTTTTTTTAGATTTTTTTGAGCTTTTCTCTTATTTGTTCAGAACAGGTGATGGTACCTGCTATACCATTTTAATCTCTGTATTATAATTTGGCTAAAGAAAAGTATGCATTCTACATATAATCAAATTAATGATTCACACCATAAACATCTTGTAACCCTGATCACGGTTAATGTTAAAGGAAAATACTTTTTTTTTTTACATTTTTGGTTTACAAAAAATATTATTTTTCACTTTGGTATATTTATATTTTATTTATTTTTATTGTTTGTATACTTTGGTATGTTTTAGCATGTCGATGATATATTTGAAAGAGGAAAGTTTAACGACATTTTCTTGCAATGATAGTCTATTTTATGGTATTTTTCGAACAAAAGTTAGAAGCTATTTTCTTTTTACAGTATTGTAAAAAATTTAAAACTTTTAATTAAGGAAAATAATGATTACAATTTAATCCAACCTTCTTCTGGCATAAACTGTTTTATAAGCTGTTATCCACGTTATAATTAACATATGTACACGAGGACGGCTGCAATTTTTTTTTATGCAAACACTTGTATAAACAATTCAATTGATTCAAGAAGCATATCCAATAAGAATGTTTCGCTTTACACTAAAAGAGTAAACCAATATTTGATCACAATTGGACTTTGAATGGTTTTCACATATGATAAACGAGAAGCTTCTAAGTTTAGATATATATGATTTATAATAATTTATCAATTAATCAACAACTAACTCATATTATCTGTCAAAAAACTGATTAAACAGCCAACACATACGTATTGTACGATCAACGTCGGTGCTGATAATAAAAATTATAAAACCATATAATTAGTACGTACAGAGATTATGCTAATTAATGTATTGTCAAAGGCTAAAAGGTAGCGAATTGTCACCGAGTACCTGATTATAAACAAGAAAGAAAAACTATAAGCAGAAAGAAAAAAAAAAGTAAAAGTAGATTACTTATCAAATAGCAACCTAACTTGATTTCACTACTTGATTTCACTATGGACCGATATATGTATAGTGAATCCCTCGAGGGGTAGCTGAGTGGTGAGTATATGATATCCTCAACGTAAGGTTGTGGGTTCGAATCCATTTGAGCTCACTCTCACAATGTTGAGTTGATTAGATATCTACCACTTGTCCTTGATGAGGTGTTACGATGACTACTAGTACATGAATCCAAGTTCGTTGCTGGTGTCAGTTATGACTTGCGAGAACATTTCATAGCAGAGAGGTTTATTCGTATGTATGATCATACTCAGTAGGAGTACGTTACCTACTGATCGCCGTACGCTCCTTTTATTGCCAAAAAAAGATATATGCATAGTGAAAGAAACAACTTTCCAATTGTAAATTACATGTTCTAAGCTAGCTAAAAGCAATAATTCAAATCAATGTTGTCTTTGTCAATGGAAAATCATAATTAAATCTTGCTTTCACAAAGTGTTGAATCAAATCTTACTCCATAATCGTGGTCTTAAAAATTTCAGGAATATATCTGTCCGCACCAAAATCGTCAATTCATGCTTTTCTTTATTGTTTGAAGACCTCGATGTTGAGAAATGTCGTTTTTGTCAAATATTTGAGGTGGCGCTGAGTCCCTGACGGGTTTTCCTGACGAGTCTCCAATAAAAGGCTTAAAGTCTATATATATTATCTTT
>CAODLS010155412.1:0-10728 GCA_948243855.1 Flueggea neowawraea | reverse complement strand
TGCCTTGGTGAAAGGTAAATCTTCCAACCTTAATTATATATGTTGATATGCATGGGTCCTTGGGGGAATTCAAGGCATTAAATTTTTGTTATATCCGCTGCCATGTATGTATATGAATGTCATATTTTAGCCGCAAATTCCAACATTAAGAATATACAATCACGAAGCCCAACTCAAATCAAGGCATTCCTAACTCAGATTTTTCCTTATACAACAGAAACAACTTCAGATTTGACAAGAAATCCACCAAAATTCGAATCCCTAGCTCAGAATAAACCTATTCTATTCAAACACGAAATCTCCCAAAACGAAAGTTAAAATCCCATGATTTCAACCTTAAACATCCTCAAAGTATCAATGCTTAACTCTCATAAACCTAGAAAGAATAGATCTAACTCCTACACTCATTTTCGAAAAACCTTAGATGGGTGAATGCAAAACAGAAAATGACGAAAGGAAGGGATTATTAGAAGTTTCTTACCTTAAGGAAGGAAAATGATGTATTGAAGAGCAATTAGAGAGAAAGAAAGAAAATCTCTATAGTTATTTCGGTGGTTGAGAGGAGTTATGGCAGAAAGAAAGGGTCGGCAGGTGTATTTATAGACCCACGGAGCCGAAACGTGGCATATCACTTAAACCGTCTAGAAAAGACTCATCTACGCGCATTGAACAAGGCCTATGTGCATTGAAGAAGCTTCAACGTGCGTAGACGGCATATCTGGTGCCTCCTAACTCTTGGATCCAGAATCAACGTGCGTTATGCCTCCTGCAACGCACATAGATCATCTCTCTCGCTCACGGTTCAAGTCCAGATGAAGAACAATGTGCATAGAGCTCTCCAATGCAAGTAAACGTGCGTAGACAATTTCACAGTCCTTATCATACATCGATCTACGTGCATAAAACCATCTTCAATGCACGTAAACGGTACTCAAAAACTTTTGGCTCAAACCCAGGTCAACATCAACGTGTGTAGTTCCTCCCTACTGCGCACGTAGAAGGCTTAAGCATGATCAACCCGCGTTCTACGTGTATAAGGCTTGTAGACAGCTCTGATTGCTTATGGTTCATATCCAAATGACGGCCAACGTGCACTGAACCCTCCTCTACGCGCGTGGATCACTCCCAGCATGCTTAATGCAAGCAGATCGCCTCCAAACAAATTCTGCACCCCAAAAACCAAGATTCATCACATCTAAAACACCACGAAACTAGACAAATTACTACAGTATTCCGACTATAATAGTATGGGATATTACAGTTGCCACATAGGCATCATAATACTAATACTATCAGTTGTAAAAATATAATATCGTGGATAAGGGACCAGAAATAAAGACGCAACATGTGTGGCCTCTGTCGCAACCCCAATGCATAATAAGTGTGGTCTCTGCCACTAATTAGAAACAAATCATGTGTCGGATCAGGACAACATGGATACCAACAGTCCCCGGTAGCTGGGGTTTTTACAATGCATTGGTATCCCAAATGCTACATTTACCATACGTAGCACAATTTCCCCATATCAAAAAACATAGATTGTGCTACTATCTAAAAAAGAAACAGACTTGCTATAGAGCATACCAAAAACAAAGGGAGATATATAAGATATAACTTATATATTGAAGTTCAAAAACTAACCACTGGTCATCAAAGGAAATTCATAACTAAAAAATATATATTTATATATTTTTAGAAAAATTATATCAGAAATCATATTTAATCCAAACAGAATATTTATTTTGAAAAGATATTCAAAAATCCAGATAAAATACTTGCTACAAAAAATGTGTTAAAATCCCAAAACAGAGTATCTATTTTAGAAATTTCAATAAATACCAAAACATAATATTTATTTTAGAAATCAGAAACAATATTATTTGCTTCCAAAAATCGAAAGCATACTTATTCAATGTACATAAATCAAGCATGCAAGTCAGGCAAACATTTACAAAAAAAAAAACAAAGTCTCAGCATTTACTTCAAAAATATACCAAAGAAATGTAATAAAAATAATTTGTTTTATTTTTTAGAAACTAATCAATTTCTTACCAAAAACGTGAAAACTTTCATAATCAAAGTACTATTAATATTCCGAAATCCAAACAAATTTCCAAAAGCAAATCTCATCATTTACCAAAATTCTCAAATTTCAGAAACAAATTTAAATCAGACAAGTCCTCGCATAAGTTAAATTTTTAGGATTTTTCGATCATTTAATTAATCCAACTTACATGCTATAGTTGTAGCACAACAAAAACATAATTTAGAGAGACACAACCTATGTGTCTGAAGATTCCATCTACTCACCTGTATATCCAAGCGGAATGGCTCGGTCATGCACTGCCTGTGGCTGACTAACCTTGCTGACTAGAACACGAAGCTGAACAAACATTCCAGAAACAAAATCAACAAGATACTGGTATTGTGGCTATAGACTCAAACGCTCAAACAAATCCCAAAACTCATTTCTGGCCAAATTCTAATGTATCAACTCAAAGATTACACCCTGGTGTAAAAGTACACTTCGGTCCCCGGACTTTGGAAAATTATCAATCAGTCCCCGAAATGTTCAAATTCATAAATTACTCCAAAAAGTCCAAAATTATATCTAAGAACTCAAAATATCCAAATATATCCAAATTATTCCACAATTATATACAAAATTATACTTTGAACCCTAATTGTAAAATATCACTTCTAGTCCTCAATGGCAAATTACCCATTCAGTCCAACTTCTGATTTCACCGATAAAATCGAAACCAATCATGCACAATGATCAATCTCAGCCTTAGGAGCAAGAATATACAATTTGTCTGCAGTGCCCAGACACACGTTGGATCAAGGACATGGACAGATGGGGAAGACACAGACGGATGCATGTAGGACACAGTCACGAGTTTGTGACAGTGTCTAGTGCAAAACATGATGTGGTAGCTTGAGAAAGATGTGGATGGTTTCCCACGACCGTGTATGTGTCTGTGCAAGCCCAAGGCACAATTTTCCTTTCCCGAAAACACCTCGTTCGATCGCACTATCACCCAACATGATTAAGGAGGCAAAATCTATATAAATCCATCAACTTTGAATGCCCAAAACAATAATTTAACGAGTCCCACTCAAATCAAAAACCAAAATCAACTTATCCACACTCAAATCCCATCGAAATGAGTGAAACATTACATATTTACAGGCAAAAATATGAAAGTCTGAGTAGTGCAAAATAAGGAGAAAATCTAAGAAGTGGTTGTTGATTAGTTCAAGTGGAGAAGCAGTCACAAAAATGTGACTTTGAATGGTTCAGCTGGAGAAACAGTTAAAAACATGATTTTAATGTAGTCTTCTATTTAGCTTAGCTTATACAACATATTGGATTTAATACTGGTCCAAACTATAAATTGGGGTTTGGAACAGGCCGGACCTTGTGCGCAGGGAGGACATTTAGTTTGTCTTCACTTTAACGCCCTGCTCAGATGCGTTCAAGAGCTCTTCTTGATTACCACCTTACTAAGCCCATTATGTGTTTCCTATTATAAATATTTCTCACACCCTTCAACTAAGTTGTAACACCTCACTTGCTCCGACCCAATTCCCTATAGCTTTCTATTCGATTCCAAACCAATCCTTTTGTGTTCAAAATGGTGTTTTGGTGTTGATATGTTATTTGGATGTTTGATGATGAATGATAATGAGTTAGAGTGATTTAAGTTTGTTGATTTTTTGGAATTCGATTGGAGTTAATGAAAGAAAGAAAAGAAGTGAAATTTTAAAGTTTAAGCCCCTGAAACGCAGATGTGGAGGCTGAGACGTGTGTTTCGTATGGCAACCCAACTACAAATCATTCGGTTCGCTGTCATCTATGGTGTGGAGCTGTTTTCTGGTGTGAAACACACATCTTATGTGTGGCATGCATGTCTCGATGCTTGGGCACTCAAAAAATGCACCATTTTGTGTCTATCTCTTCGAAACCTCAACCCCCCTAGATCCACTTCAGTTCAAATCCATTTTCTCCACTCTCTAACACTTCAATCCATCCAAATCACTCTCTCTTTGCCCCTCCAACACCTCTTAAGGTAAGATCAAGCCATTAATCATTGGTTCTCTTCATTTTTATGTTTGAAATTTTTGGTTTTAGTTAGAGGCGGATTCTAGCATTTGGGTTTGAATTTTTATTTTGTTTTTTTTTTTGAAATGGGAGTTGATATTGTTAGATTGAGCTTGAATGACGTTAGTAATGACTGGATTTGAGTTTGGTGATGGAGCTTTAGGTTGAAAATCAAATGGGTTAGGATTTGGCTAAATGTATTTGGTTTTTGATGATTTTTTAGTTCGTTTGATGGAATTGATTGTAAATTTTTGTTTTGAAGTATGATTTGAGTTGATTCCAGCAATTTGGAATGTCATATATCGTGAGCACTAAACTGTAAATTTGTGCAGCATTTTTGAACAATTTTGTTTTAGCATAGTTACCCATCTGATTTTGTTGCAAATAAATTTCTCTTTCAGCTCTGTTTGATTTTCGATGTGATTAGTCATCCACCAACGAACGATGATTGGATTATTTGCAAGGCGTCTAGGTGAGTACGATGGTAGCTTCAGACACATAGGTTGCGTTTTTTGAAATTATACGTTTTTAATGTGTCTGGACCTCTGCATGTAATCCGAAATAAATAAAGGATCAATAAATTCTAAAATCTAACTTATGTGAAACTCTGCTATGAAAATCATTTTTGGAAATTATTACATTTTTTGTAATAAATATTGTATTTTGAAAAAATATATTTTCTGTACTAAGTATTCTGTTCTAAAAAGTTAATATATTTTTTGTAATAAATATTTTGTCCAAAAGTGTTAGATAATTTTTGTAAATAATATGTCTGCTCTAAATTCCGTGTGTTTGAATATTTAAAATATATTTTATGTTTCTATAAAATATTCTTTTATCGGACACCTAACTACTAGGTAGCTTAGCCTTCGGTATACCAATGTTTTACCTTTGCCTAAGTAGCTACCACCAACCTACATCGCTGGTATTTGCCTAAGTGGCTATACTTATACCTAAGTGGCTAATCTGTACCTAAGTGACCATTATCGAGTCTGTGTGGCTCTGTTGTCTACTATCTATGCGAAAGTTTTTGAAATGAATTTCTGAACTACTATCTATATGTATGTGGGTGTATACTAATAGTATATAATTATATATGTGACGGTTTATGTGAGTCTTAGAGGTGATCTGGAGTGTTATTCCTCATTGAGTTTTCTCACCCTCTCCCTTTAACATTTTTCAGGTGTTGTCGATAGCAGTTATCCAATCTTTCGCACTTATTGAGGCGTCCTTGTGGGTAGTGGGTGTCCTATTATTCGAGCTCGATTATCTAATACGTTAGATTCTCTATACCAAGTTGTGGGTTATGGATATGTATATGATAATGTATTGGTCTAACTGATTATTTATAATTATTTATTCAGTATTTTGATGTTATGATTATATTGTATTTTATTATTATTATTCAAGAATATTATTTCAAAAACTTATTATTTTGTTCAAATGTTTTAATATGAAGAATAAGCCGGCTAATAATAAGAATTTGGGCAAATGTTTTGTTTTCTGAGGCTTATGCGAGAAGAGTCGGACCTCCGGGTTAGTTCACCTCGTATACTGGTCATGGTCTGATTTTGGGTCATGACAAAGGTAGTATCAGAGCATTAGATTTCATCACCCTAAGATGGTCGTGGAGCTTAGGTATTCTTGATTGAGTTAGTCCAATTTGCCTTTGTATATCTTTCTGAGTATTTTGTTGGTACTGTGGCAATTATCTGTATTATGACATCTACATATCTATTTCATCTATCTGTTGTCTGTAGATATGTTTCACCATCAAAGAAGACTTAGAGAGGTCTTTAGGCATCGATTTGCTGAAGCCGCCAATCGGTCAGTAGCGGATTAGCATGGTTTGCATAGTATGCCTTAGGAGGCAGCTTTTGCACCTTAGCCTTAGTCACTGCATGTGGCTCAACCGGATGTGTTCGAGTTCTTTACTCGACTCCTTGATCGTTTTAAGTGATTTCTTCCTGGTTAGGCAGTTGGAGATTAGATAGCAACAATTGATCTGATAGTTGCACCTGTTGCACCAAATATCGATGTTGCTGAGCTTTTCTGAAGCATGAGCCGTCGAGATTTAAGGGCAAGATGGGAGAGGACCCATAAGATTTTATCATTGCACTTGATAGTTATTTTAGTGCTCTAAACTACACTAATGACATCGAAAGGGTTAGATCTACAGCGTTTCTTCTGGATGGACGGACAACATTATGGTGGTAGGATTTTGAGATGTAGAAGAGTATCTCCTAGGTAGAGTTCAAGAATGAATTTATATTGTTTATCCTTCCTCGAAGCATTAGAGACAAGAAAGCAGATGATTTTAATGACTTTGCTAAGGGGCATAAGATGATTGTTACTGATTATGAGGAGAGGTTTAGAGAACTTAGTGGGTATGTGCCCGAGGAGAGCTGAAGTGAAGAGGCACTAGCGAGAAAGTTTCAGATGGGACTGTTAACATGGTATACCAGGGTAGTAGCAGCTCTTAAGTTGAGGACTGTGAGGCAAATCGGGAAGGCTACAAGGGCTATGGAATATGTCGATGAAAGACACCTAGAAAAGGCTCCTTAAAGGAGTAGAATTGACGAAACAATGAGTGGCCACCAGGGTCGAGGACAGGGAAACCAGTCTAAGCAGAGGCATATTTTTTCCTCAACAGGGCTGAGGTAGTATGGAAGCAGTCAGAATGTTAGTGTAGTATAACTAGGTGTCAGAATAAAGCTCAGAGTGTTAGAAGTGCAAGCAAGGGAAGAATTCCTTGGTGCAGTTCATATGAGAGAAAACACATTGGGCAGTGTAGTAAGCCAAAATGTAACTGCTACTTCTGTAGGCAGTCGAGACACATGATAGTTGATTGTCCTCACCAACTTGCCATCAAGTCCTAGGTGTTGCAGCCTATGGCTGCAGGAACGAGCAATGTTAATGTTGACGCGAGGAGAGGTGCTTCAAAATCTTTTGAGGGTGAACGACCGTGGATCTTGTTCCTTATGGTCATGATAATGTAGTAGGAGGAAGTCATTTTCGGATAGGGTCACACCTCAAATTCAGTAATAAATGGTACTTTCCTATCTTTGAACTTCTATGAATATTCTATTGAAAATTATACTTGCATCCTTTGAAACTCTGCATATTTCTATCTATTGGTGTTCTGTATTCTGCATATTCGAATTTTCATGTACACACATTTGCATGTTTTTGTATGCATTTCGTTTGATTTTGATATTCTGTATTATGATATTCTATATTTTGGTACTGCGTATTATGGTAATACATATTCAATTTTTCATCATATTCTGTTCAGCATATTGGGTTAGTAATTCCTATGTTAGACAATCATTAGAAGTTCATCTTTGTTCAAGGAGTTAGATCTTAGCTGAATTTGAGCTCGGGGGCTGAGTGATCACCATTGATAAGCATGACTTGTCAGTCAATTAAAAATGTTTTGATGTTATCCTCAACATGCATTGGCTTTTGATTTGACATGCTACCTAGAATTGTTTTGTGTGTTGGATGTGCTTTCGACCACCGGGTCATAGTGAATTTTGTTTTCGTCGTAAGTGTGTCAGTGTTCTTTGGGAGTACGTGTCAATTGTTAGAGTGGAATAATGATCTGTCGTAGTGGTGAATTATGTTTTCTTTGATGCCAACTGAGTCTTAAGACTCGAGAATAAACTGGAAGACGTACCAACAACATGAGGATTGTTTGATGTTTTTGCCTGAATCAAAGAAGTTGTTGATTCAGTTGAAGGATTTGTTAGATAATGATTTTATGTGACCGAGTGTTTCACTAAAGGGGTGTTTTGGAGTTGTCTGTTAAGAAGAAGGGTAGAAGTTTCTTCTAAATGATCGGTTATCATAGGAGAATTATCGAGATTTTTCCTAGCATCATAGCTTTTATGACTTGGTTAACTGAAGAGCAAAGCTGAAATTGCATGGTTTGATTGATGTACACAAAGCTTTTAAACATTGAAAATATGTTTGGAAAGTGAGCCAGTATTGGCTTCACATTTAATTCTAGAGGTTTTGTGATGTATTTTGATACCCCAATGATTGACTAAGGTTTTCTGATATTGTTTAGTGTTGATGAATAAGGCGTTTAGGACAGAGCAAGATCAGTTTGTCGTTGCATTAGGATGATGATATTTGGGAGAATTCAAAAGATAATTGAGAAGTATTTAGTTTGATAGTCAGTAAGAATAACCTGTGAGAATGGTTTGAGGATTTCTGTAAGGAATAAAGAGCGTTGGGGTTGTAAAAGCAAAATAGAGTTTGATGATATGATTGCAAATAATATGTTGGGGGCTATTAACGAATATGTTTGGTAATGGTGGATGAACATTATGAGTGTGATTTGCATAATGCATCAGAGTTAATTTTGTTAAGACATGAGCTTTGGAGTTCATATATGTATTATTTCGTGTTAATAAGATTATGAGTGGTTGGAGTACTAAGGATTTTTCTTTGGTGGAAATTTTTGATGTAATTATCTCTGTTACAGGCGATTATAGTTTTTGATACAAAAGGAGATTCAATGGTTAATGTTCCACAGTCAACCAGTTCATTTGTGTTATGGAAATGAGAAGGAGATTTCTTGATTACATGAAATTGAAGGACATTCAGTGTATGATAAGGACATTCAGTGTATGATAAGGATATTCAGTTAAATAGAGTTGGGTGACAATTGTCAGTGTACTCATTTTTGTTATTGACGTTATTGAGGTTATATGATCTTGGTAAGGATGATGAAATGAATAGTAGCAGCATGAAGACAACAAAGAAGTTACGATAAGATTTGAGAAGTTGATCTAAATTTGGTTATGAGTATATCATCTTACCTACAGGTTCGATAAGATTTTGCTATGGAGTTTGAATATCAGATGAGTAACATCTGGATTTGCTATACCTTTTTGGTCAGTAATATTAGAATATGTTGCATTTCCTTGGTGCTCTGCAGTTGTTGTTGGGGTTTGAATTGCAACTACATTTAAACCCAAGTGACCTTCTTAAGAAGTTATCTGGTTTGCCTCTTTTACTCTGCGTGTTTGATTAAGTATTTGAAATTTTGAAACTTGATCTTTGACGAGTGTTTGAGTTTATTCTTTCTGATAAGTGATTCCTTAGGCTTTGAGAGTATGTTTTTTTGTTCCTCTGTGCCTTAGTGCATTTTGATATTCCACATTCTGTTCCTTAAGAATTCTTTCCTAGATCCATTCCATGTTATGTTGTTTCTATTAGTCGAAGTTAGACTCAATCTGTTGTCTATAGGAACGTATGTGAGCGTCTTTTGGGTGCATTATTATGTTGAGTTGGGTGTGATTGTCTGCACTTATTTGACTCTGTTGATTTGTAAGCCTGTACTTTTTGCCTCTGTATATACATTTTCTATATCGTCCTCTGCAAGTCTATATCCTCTGTCTTTGGAGATGCATTTTTTGTACCATTCTCTATATGTCTGCATTCATGATACGAATAGCCTGGAGCAATAGTAGGGTAATAGTTGATTCTTTGTAGTTGATTTGTAGAGTTATGGATTCAGTTTTGTTTGGAGACTTAGGTTGATTCTCGCATTTGGGTAATATGGTATGATATAGTGGAGCTCGAGTTGTAGTAGCATTCGATGTATCTTTGTAGTTCTTCTATTCTGATTTGTCTAGAAATTTGAGAACAAATTTCTTTTGAGGGGGGAGGGGAGTATGTAACACCTCACCTGTTCTGAACCAATTCCCTGTAGCTTTCTATTCGATTCCAATCCAATCCTTTGGTGTTCGAGATGGCATTTTGGTGTTTGAAATGTTATTTGGATGTTTGATGATGAATGATGATTTAAGTTCATTGATGCTGTGCAATTTGATTAAAGTTAATGAAAGAAAGAAAAGAAAAGAAATTTTGAAGTTTCAGCCTTTAAAACGAGTGTGTGAGGGGTAAGACGCGCGTTTCTTATGGCTACCCAACCACATGTCGTTTGGTTCGCTATGATCAGTAGTGTGGAGCTGTCGCCTTATATGAAACGTGCATCTCATGTGTGACACGCATGTCTCGCAGCTTACGCACTCCAAAAAGGCATCGTTTCGTGTCTGTCTCTTCAAAACCTGAACCCCCACTTTGGTTCTTATATCTACAACACTTCTTAAGGTAAGATCAAGCCATTAACCACTTCATGCCTTCATTTTTATGTTTCAAATGTTGGGCTTTAGTTAGAGGTCGATTCTTGCATTAAGGTTAAAATTTTTTGTTGAAATGGGAGTCAATCTTGTTAGATTAAGCTTGAATGAGGTAGTAATGTCTGGGTTTGAGTTGGGTGATGGAGATTTTGGTTGAAAATCAAATGAGTTAGGGTTTGGCCGAATTTATTGGGTTTTTGATGATTTTTTAGTTTATTATCATTTAATAAATCACGCATATGGGCCGAATTATGTCACACATAATTAAATATCCATAACCATGATAATTAGTGATTCATATTAAAACTCCATTACATTAATGGACTATGTATTAAATCTTATTTAAAACATAAATCATAAAACCCTGAACTATTATTGATTAATAAAATTAATCTTCTTAATAATTCACTCACTACGAGAGAGATTATTAGTCAACCAATCCAATTCGTTCTAGTGTGTGACCCAATA
>CAODLS010155398.1:0-12141 GCA_948243855.1 Flueggea neowawraea | reverse complement strand
ATTAGAAAACTTAAGATACAAATTATTAAAAACTTAGATCAAATAAGCTCAAGTTTTAGTTAGTTAAATGATTTAGGTAGCTTATCCCTACCACCATGTAATCTTCTATTTATGCAAGCTACTCTGTCAGGGTCGATAATGCCATTCAAATGCACAACTCATGTGTAAATCCACCCATCAATCAACCGTTACACTACTCATGTTAGTTAGATTCTTGCCAACACAGCAATCACGTTAGCATTTCTCGCAGACTCACAAACATCAGTTGCTTGCTGATATATTATTCAAAGCAAAACGTTCAAAGTACAGACATTAAATGACCATCTAATATAAAGAAGACCTTAAATGGCCTAAAAGCCTAGAGACTTGGTAACTGTGGATTGACCATGTGAGCTTAAACTTCAGTCTTAAGTTGTTGACTGTGGCTAATTAATATAGAATTGTAGGCGAGCAGAAGCTGAAGTGGAGTGTAAGCGAAATTGTATTTTTGTTATCTAAAACCCAGCAGCAGAAGTACTAGTTTGAGACACTGTAAAACACAGAAAAGCCAGAAGGCAGTTTCTATTTTAGGCTTACTGGGTTTGCAGCTCACTTAACCCACCAAGTTCAGGTTGGTTTGCATTCACATTAGTTTGTTAAAATACTTGCTTTCTCTTATTGTATTGTGTTGGGTTAATTATGTTCTCTTGACTTTTACTGTGTTTGGTTTCAGAGAAAATGTAGAAGAAAGTTAAGAATATCATTGTTGTTAGTTTCTGTTTGTGTTTGATTGATCTGTCTATTATGAGTAAGAAGGCAAAGTTGAAATAGTTTGCTAACAAATAAATAGGAAACAAGAAAATCCACAAATTAGAAATCTTGTCCTGCAGGTAACCAATTGGTAACAGAAGAATACAGCAACTAAACTCATTTTCATAAGCTTAAATTTCCCTGAGCAGCACAAAATTCTCAGCTTAACCGTAGCTTAATACTAGTCTATGTACAGATTTGCTAGCAACTTTAAGATCGTATACAAAAAAAAATCCATTAAATCTCATCATATATCAGGAAAACATTTGTTTTGATATTTGAGCCCTGTTAGAGTGCACTGTCTTGGACGATTATTCTAGTGATTTCAAAACCATCTGTCTGGTCCCTAATTATGCCTAGCTAGTAATAATTTCACACAAGTTTGTGAAATCTTAATTGGATTTCTTTTAAGGTGGAGGTGACAGTGGATTAGAATGACCACAAGATTAATTCTCCATGGACATGGCTAAGAGGCGTATCCCTATCTCTATTCCAAGGAACGACTCTGAGATCTCGTCTAGCTAGCTCAACTTGGCAATGAATTGACTGCTATCTGTTTGTGTCATGCAGCTTGGTTCTTTTACCATTTCTTCTGCTTATTAGCTACTAACTCTAGAAAAATCGAATCTCCCATTTTAGTGGTTGATCTTCCATTTTGGCTGCACTGCATTTCAGGCAAAATGAAAGAATACCATAGCAGTAGCAGTTTTAGTGGCATCGGCAGACAGCTCTTTGCATCTCAGCTCAATGGTGTTTTCAGAAGATTCTTGTTTTGCATTCTATCTGTAGGTCCCATCCCGAACCATATTGCCTTCATAATGGATGGAAATCGCAGGTACGCTAAGAAGGAGAACTTGGATGAAGGTGCAGGCCACAGAGCTGGATTTTTAGCGCTCATGTCCTTGCTTAGGTACTGCTATGAATTAGGATTGAAGTACATAACTGTTTATGCTTTTAGCATTGATAATTTTAAAAGGAACCCTGATCAAGTTCAAAGACTAATGGATTTGATGTTGGAGAAAATGGAAGGGTTGCTCTTAGAAGAAAGTATTGTCAATGAATATGGAGTCAGAGTATATTTTGTAGGTGATCTGAAACTCTTGAATGAACCAGTCAGGATTGCTGCCGAGAATATTATGAGGGCTACTGCTAACAACACCAAGTGCGTGCTCTTAGTCTGTGTTGCCTATACTTCCCGCAATGAGATTGTTCATGCTGTTCAAGAATCTTGTGCGGATAAAAGAGAGGAATTTGAACCATTTAACTCTGCTACAACTTGCAACGGTGTGATCAAAGAATTTCAAGACAACGAGCACAATATTCATGAAGCAAATGAACTTTTTCCAATTAAGTCAAGTACAATCTGCAATACTGATATGAAAAACGGCATGGTTGAGCAATCTGGACAACGATCCTGCAAAGATAGAAAAACAAATGGCGCAAAGGCTGTTGAAGCGGGCGAGAAGATGCTAGGGAAGGCTTCAATCATAAATGTTGTAGACATTGAGAAACACATGTACATGTCAGTGGCTCCTTATCCAGATCTTCTGATCAGAACTTCCGGCGAAACTCGACTGAGCAACTTCCTTCTTTGGCAGACTAGCAACTGTCCATTGTATTCTCCAAATGCTTTGTGGCCAGAAATCGGCCTATGGCACTTGGTGTGGGGAGTAATAACTTACCAACGTAACCATGCTTATTTGGAGAAGAAAAAGAAGCAGTCTTGACAAATTTTAACGATACAATGAGTGTGTTTCTTAATTGTGCATTCACCACTGCATTACTTGTAGAAGTTTGTAACTTCAAGTGCAAAACAACTTCTTGTTGTACAAGATTAGAGATTGCTATTCGTATCAAAATTATCCAGCTTTAATAAATTTTTAAGCTTTCTTTTCAATCGAAACAAATGAGCTTTCCAATGTTAGAGCTTGGCTTGGTATAAAAAAGCTTCAAATCCAGCTTTATTTTATGTTTAATCTTATTTTTTCCAAAATACTTTTAGATTTTGATTCGAGCTCAGCACTTCATCAGTTCGACTTAAGCTCGTTTTGAGTTTGATAAGAACTCATTTAACAAATTATTATTTCATTCTAAATTAATTTACTCTTAACTTTATTTTATTTATTTCTTTTCTTTTTATTCATTCATCTTTTTCTTAATTCTTATGTAAGTTTTAAAATTCAATATATATATCAATAAATTTATACTTGATAATTTTTTTCTACAACCAAATAGTTGCATGAGTTCTTCCGATCTTCTTTATTAAGGTGCAATGTTTCTTTATTTGAATTTATAATTTTATAATTAATAATTTTCATTTATATATTAAATTTTTTACCACTTTAATAAGAAAAAGTTACACATTATTAATAAAAAATATTGTATTTTAATAAGGATGGTCGCAGGAGTTATTGGAAAAAATTATCCATCTATACCATATATGGTCAATTAGCAACTCAAACTGAGTTTGTACAATAATTTACGAAATCAATTCCTACTAAATACACCCATCAGTCTTACACTGTTTAAAAACGTGCATGGCTGTGATCCTATCAGCGTTATCACGTTCTTGCCGACAAAGTACGGACGGGATCATATCAGCGTTATATCACTTTTTAAAAACGTGCATGGCATTGAAGCCGTACTTTGAGTTTTTTTTGTGGCCGTAAATGGCTATAAAACTCTAGTATGTGGAGTGACCAACTTATCTTATCCTCACTCAGTAGAAGAATCAAACACTCATAATCCACCAGTATCAAAAACAGAAGGTGGTATCTTCTTCTTTTGTAGTTTTCGTGGGTTTGCACCTCTCATTACCCACCAACTTCAGGTTAGTTTTGTAGTTGCATGTATATTTTAATATTATTAGGCATACTTCATGTCTCTATCTATGTTCAAATTTCTCAAAGCAACACAAAATTCTAAATTTTTTATGAGATATTATTTACTTCAACCTGAAATGATCAAACTCGCGAACTCTTATAGTGCTATAATTGAGTTTAATACGAATGAGCTATAAATCCATTAATTCTAAGTTCTTCACTTGAAGCTGCAGCTTATGTGTTCCCACCAAGGTTTAGTTTTTAGTTCCTTGTTCATTCTGGTCCAAGGATTCAGATTTCGTTTAGTTCATGTGATTTTATATGATACTTGTGTTTGTTTATGTCATGCAACTTTGGTTCTTCACCATTTCTTCCGCATGCATATTATCTATACTATATTAAAAAGCACAAATACTAAAAAATAAAATAAAAAGATGAAAACATCTTCATTAAAATACTCCACAAACAAGCCTAAATATACTCCACAAAAAAAGACAATATACCCTTATTAGAAAAATCAGGCATATTTATTGTATTAGCATATATGTTCAATCATAGCATATTTTTTCTCTTAAAAAATTGTACTGTTTTCTCTCCTTTATTACTATTCAAAAATCTGCAATTCACAATAAACTATCTACTTTTATTTTTTTTCTTGTCACAGGAAGCTCCGAATCCGATTATGCCATTTCAGTAATTGATCTTCCCTTTTTTATTATGTCGCAGTAGAGGCAAAATGAAAGAACACAATATCATTAATGGCGCCGCTGCGAAGCTATGTGGAAGTCTGATAAGTTCTGTGTTGAGACTATTCTTTTTTCGCATTCTATCTGCAGGTCCCATCTTTTGGGAGAATACACAAATTCTCTATATGTCAGATATATGGAAGAGAGCAAAAATAAATAAATCAACACACACATTTTACGTGATTCGACATAAACTTACCTACTCCACGGGCTGCTACAGATCTTTTACTAAAGGGAGAAAAATACAGTGTTTATAACACACAACTCAAAAAAATTGCTCTCAATTTTCTCTCAACAAAACTCACTTAACTCTTTGCACCTCACCACACTCTCTGTGTTTTTCACAAAGCAAAGCAACTCACAGCGCACAAAACCAACTAATGAGGCATGTATTTATAGTCCCATTCAGCTCATTCACATGTTTTTGCCACCCAAATTGCAGCCATAAATTGCCTCTTTTGTTGACATCCAATTAATAGCCTCATTTGTTGAAATCCAAATTTGTGCAACCTTTGACAAATGAAAAATGGTGCAAGTGGTTGTTGGGGTTTTGTTTTTCAACAAGCTTTGACAATCTCCCACTTGAAGACTGATTTCAATCTGTCTTCACACCTCGATCAATGCAACAACTCTTCCTAGCCTTATTATTCTTGCAGGCCAACTGAAGTTGAGCACAACTTCAATTTGTCGATAGACACTGTCTTTGTTAACATGTTAGCTGGATTCTTGCTTCCTTGGATTTTCTCCAGTTTTAACTCCTCATCTTCCAATAGAGATCTGATGAAATGATAACGGAGTCCAATATGCTTGGTTTTAGAATGAAATGCTAAATTCTTCGCCAAGTGTATTGCACTTTGACTATCACTGTGCAGAACGTTCTTCTCCTGTTTGAATTCCAGCTCAGTTAACAAACCTTGAAACCATGTCATCTGTTTACTGACCTCAGTCACTGCTACATACTCTGCCTCTGTAGTGAATAGAGTGACAATCTTTTGTAACCTCGACATCCAACTAATAGCGGTATTTCCAACAGTGAATATATAACCGGTGGTGCTTATTCGGTAATCAACTTCACCTCCAAAGTCTGCATCTACGTAGTCTTGTACCTTTGGCTTTCCTTGTCCAAAGTACAAACACTTCTCTGTAGTGCCTCGTAGATTCCTCAAAATCCATTTAACTGCTTCCCAATGGACTTTGTTTAGATTTGACATAAACCTGCTAACAACTCCCATTGCATGGCCAATGTATGGTCTCGTACAAACCTTTGCGTACATCAAGCTTCCAATGGCTGAGGCATAAGGAACCTTAGCCATGAATTCTCTCTCGTCCTCCGTTTGAGGAGACTGATCCTTGGATAGATGAAAGTGACTGGCCAATGGTGTACTGACCGGTTTGGCGTCACCCATGTTGAATCTCTGTAAAACATGATTGACATACTCTACCTGAGATAACTACAAGAGCCCTCTCCGCTTATCTCTTGTGATTTGCATTCCAAGAATCTTCTTTGCCGAACCCAAGTCTTTCATGTCAAACTCCTTTGACAATTGCTATTTCAACCGTCTGATATAATCCATATCTGAACCTACTACTAACATGTCATCGACCTATAGCTGGAGCTATATCTCTTGAAGTAGCAAAAGTGGTTAGCGTTGCACTTTTGGAAATCTTCCTTTTGCATGAAGCCTCAAATTTCCTGTACCACTGCCTTGGGGCTTGTTTTAGATCATACAAGCTCTTTTTGAGTCTGCACACCATGTTCTCCTTACCTATTTCTGAGAAACCTTCTGGCTGGTGCATATATATATCTCCTTATCCAAGTCTCGGTGAAGGAATGTCGTCTTCACGCCCAACTGTTCAAGATGAAGATCTTCACTGGCGACAATACTTAAAATTGTTCTGATAGTATTGAGCTTCACAACAGGAGCAAAAATGTCGGTGTAGTCAATTCCTTCCTCTTGTTGGAATCCTTTAATAACTAGTCGAGCTTTGTATCTCTTGGAACCATCATACTCCTCTTTCATTCGATACGCCCATTTGTTGTGAAGTGCCTTCTTCCCTATGGGTAACTCAATTAGTTCCCATGTCTGGTTGGAGATCAGAGACTTCATCTCATCTTTCATAGCAAGCTCCCACTTGCTAGCATCTACGGTCTGACATGCCTCATCGTAGCATTCAGGTTCTCCTGCATCAATCAACAATAGATAATTCACGTATCTCTTATTTGGCACATGACATCTGGATGACCTTCTCAATTCAGCTGGAGTATGAGATGGAGTGGAGGACTGTTGCACACTACTCTGTCCACCAAGTTCCTCTGACTAAGAGTTTTACCTCTTTTCCGCTCCATACCTCTTTTGGTATTCTATGCTTCAATGGTACCGATGGGCCTCAGTTGATCAAGTAAGATGTTGTGTTGACTGCTTCTGCCCATAACTGCTTCGAAAACCCTGACTGTATACGAATGCTTTTCGCTCTTTCTGTCAAAGTTCAGTTCATATGCTCTGTTACACCATTGTGTTGAGGCGTACGTGGCACAATTCTCTCCATTTTGATCCCGTGCTCATGACACAGCTTCTTGAGTCTAGTGTCTTCATATTCACCACCATTGTTGGATCTGAGCTTTTTGATTTTCAGACCTGACTCATTTTCAACCATAGCTTTCCATCTCCAGAAAACATCAAATACTTCAGACTTATGCTTTAGGAAGTAAACCCATACCTTCTGAGAGTGATCGTCGATGAAAGTCACGAAGTAGTGTTTTCCACCAATGGATGGGGTTGTTGTTGGTCCCCAAACATCAGAGTGAACAAGCTCCAGTTTCTCCTTCTTCGGGGTTCTGCCACTTGTCTGAAAGCTGACCCTCTTCTACTTTCCAAGTATGCAATCTTCACACATGTATATCTCCACTAACTGGAAGCATGGAATTTTTCCTTTTGAGTGCATAATCTTCATCCCCTTTTCACTCATATGGCCTAATCTTTGGTGCCATAATTTGGAAGTCTCATTGCCTGCTGCAACTGTGATAGAACAACGTGTGTTTGTTGTTATGTAACTAGTACCACTCTTCTTGCCTCAAGCAATCGTCATTGCGCCTTTTGAAATCTTCCAATCATCACCTTGGAAGACTGTGGTGTAGCCTTCGCTGGCCAACTGCCCAACTGAGATTAAGTTCTTTCTCAGGTCGGGAACATGTCTGACATCATTCAGCTCCCAAACTGACCCTTTTAACTTAACCTTCATTACACCTTTACCAACAATTGCACAAGGTTGATCATCACCAAGGTATACCTTTCCAAGGTTTCTGGGGACATATCTTTCAAAGAGTTCCTTTTGTGAAGTAGCATGGAATGATGCTCCTAAGTCTAATACCAAAGAATCTTCCTTGCTTTCCAGAGAGCAAATCAATGCATCATCTCCTCATGAGATGGAAGTAACATTTGCCCCTGCCTTCACCTCATGGTCCTTTAGTGAACTCCTGCATTGATTTTTGTAGTGTCCAGTCTTCCCACAGTTCCAACACTCAATGGTCTTTGAGCTATTGGAATTAGTAGGATTTTTGGATTTGGACCTCTTGTTCTTTGATCTACATCGGCCTTTACCTCTGGTTGAATTTCTTCCTCTTGACTCTGTATGCAATACTGAAGAGGTTGATGATTCTTTTGACTCTCTTCGTCGGATCTCTTCACTGAGAACCAGATCACGAACATCGTCAAATTTCAACTTATTACTTTCCGACGAGCTACTCACAACCATGACAGTAGCATTCCAACTTTGTGGTAGAGAAGACAAAAGTATCAATGCTCTTATTTCTTCATCGAATTCAATTCAAATTGAACTCAATTCTGTTGTGATTGTGTTAAGTTCGTTGAGATGTTGAGCTGCCGATGCGCCTTCTGTCATCCACATATTGAACAATCGCCTCATAAAGTGCATTTTATTTGAAGCAAATGGCTTCTTATACATACTACTAAGAGCCTCCATAAGACTTGTTGTTGTCTTCTCCATTGCTATATTGAAAGCAACGTTGCGAGACAACGTCAATCAGATAACTCCAAGGGACTGCTTGTCTAGAAGGTTCCATTCTTCCTCCTTCATAAACTCTGGCTTATTCCCTGAGAGAGGTTGGTACATACTTTTTTGATACAGATAATCCTCTATCTGCATTCTCCAGAACCCAAAATTTGTGCTATTGAACTTCTCGAGTTTCACCTTCCCTTCGTTTATGGCCATCACTCCTACTCAAGTATGGCTTCCTTTGGATCTTTTTCTGGCAATTCTTATGAACCACTGTTTACGAGAACACCACCGTTAACAGACTGATACTGTCTGCAAAAATCACTATTCATAAAATTCACTATTTATGTGAATAGTAACCTCGCGAAAAATTGACAGAATTCACAACCAGACGCTCTGATACTAGTTGTTGGGAGAATACGAAAATTCTCTATACGCTAGATATATGGAAGAGAGCAAAAATAAATAAATCAACACACAATTTACGTGGTTTGGCATAAACTTGCCTACTCCATGGGCTGCTGCAGATCTTTTACTAAAGAAAGAAAAATACAGTGTTTATAACACTCACAACTCAAGAAATTGCTCTTAATTTTCTCTAAACAAAACTCACTCAAATCTTTGCACCTCACCACACTCTTTGTGTTTTTCACAAAGCAAAACAACTCACAGCACACAAAACTAACTAATGAGGCATGTATTTATAGCCTTATTCAACTCCTTCTTCAATCATTTTTGCCACTCAAATTGCAGCTGTAAATTGTCTCTTTTGTTGACATCCAATGACATCCAATTAATAGCTTCGTTTGTTGAAATCCAAATTTGTGCAGCTTTTAACAAATGAAAAACGGTGCAAATGGTTGTTGGGGTTTTGTTTTTCAACAAGCTCTGACACCATCCCAAACCACATCGCCTTTATAATGGATGGAAATCAGAGGTATGCTAAGAGGAAGAACTTGGAAGAAGACGCAGGTCATAGAGCTGGAAATTCAGCTCTCATGTCCTTGATCAGATACTGCTATGAATTAGGAGTGAAATACGTAACTATCTATGCTTTTAAAAGGCAATGCGATGAAGTTCAGAGTCTAATGGATTTAATGTTGCAGAAGTTTCAAAGCTTGCTTGCAGAAGATAGTATTGTCAATGAATATGATGGCATCAGAGTTTATTTCTTCAGTAATCTAAAGCTCTTGAACGAACCAGTTAGGATCTCGCCGTGGAAAATGTCATGAGGGCTACTACGAAGCATACCAAACATGTGGTTTTTGTCTGTGTTGCCTATACTTCACGACATGAGATTGTCCATGCAATTCAAGAATGTTGTATAGATAAAAGAAGTAATTTTGAATCATTTAACACCGCTACACTTTGCAGCAGTGAGATCAAAGATTTTCGAGACGATGTGCAAAATGCTGATAAAACAGATGAATTTGTAGCGACACTACAAAATTCTCAGCATTTGCCAATGAAGCGAATGCTATCAACGCCAACGAGAAGCCTTCGATCATAAAAGTTGCAGACATTGAGAAACACTTCTACACATCAGTAGCTCCTAATCCTGATCTTCTGATCCGAAGTTCTGGCGAGATGCGACTGAGCAACTTCTGCTTTGGCAGACTAGTAGCTATCTATTGTATTCTCCGAAAGCACTGTGGCCAGAAATAGGGCTATGGCACTTGGTGTGGGGAGTACCAACTTAACAACGTAACTATTCTTATTTGGAGAAGAAAAAGAAGCAGTATTGACAAATTTTAACGACCCATGGGTGGTGTTTTCTTGATTTTGAATTCACAATTGAATATTACTTGTGGAAGATTGTTCAACTTTGTTTTCTTGATTAAGCAGTTCACACAATACAAGTTTTTTAATGTTAATTTCCTATCAAGCGCACATATTAGCTTGATATCAACTTCGTTTTTATTACGTAGTTTATTGCTACCACCAACAACATGTAATCTTTTATTCATTGAGATTTGCTCTCATATTTGGATGCAAGCTACCTATAAAACTCATAAGCATCAGTTGCTTGCTAAAATTATTCAAAGAAGACGTTCAGCGTATGGTCCGGACCAATGGACTTTGATTGGCTTCTAGCTGTTGGATCAATGGTGATCAATATTAAGTTCCTTTTGTGTTTTGAAGATGTGCAAAATGTTTGACTTGAAGTGGAAAATGTTAGAGAGCTCGGAGTTGCGAAACAAGCCACTGCAAGTGCTTCACGTACGTTAGACATGTTTCACGTACGTGAGAGAGGGTCTGAAGATAAGCAGAAGCCATTGGAACCCTCTGAAGCACGTTTCACGTACGTAAGAAAAAGTTCATGTACGTGTGTTGTAATTGACTTACGTAAGATATAAGTTCACGTACGCAAAGCTTGCTCAAAGATGATCAATGTACATGAGATAAAACAAACGTACGTAAGCTGGAGAATTTGCAGATGACGTACGTGAGGTTAAAGTGATGTATGTGAGAATGACACCGATAGCTGCAACGGGCAGAAATGCATTCCAACGGTCATATTGATTCAAAGGGCTATAAATGCATCAAGGAAGGGCAAAAAAACATGGATGATCATATGCTTTCAAATCCCAATCATCTTCATCATTCCCCTCGCTCCAAAACACCAAATTAAGCTAGAGATCAAGATTCAAGCTTCAATCTCAAATACTCAACTCTAGTATAGAGCTTTCATTTTTTGCAAATGTTTTTGTAAAACACTTTGAGAGTGAGAGAGGTTTGTTGTGAACCTATAGAAAACAACATTGTAATGGCTTTAGAGGTTTGAGAAGTAATCAACCTTGGGTAGGCTTTAGAGGGGTGAGCCGTAATCAACCTTGTTGGCTTTAGAGGTATGAGCCATAATCAATCTTGTTGGCCTTAGAGGTTTAAGCCGTAATCAACCTTATTGGCTTTAGAGATGTGAGCCCCAATCAACCTTGGTGTAAGGCTTTGTTGGATTGAGCCAGAATCAATCTTCAATAGTGAAAAACCTAAGTGAGACTTAGATAGTGGGCGTAGGCATGGTTTGCTGAACCACTATAAAAATTGTAGTGTTGTTTTCTCTCTTCACTCCAACTTGCTTTCGCTCTACAAACTCAACCAAGGCATCCCCAAAAAATTCTCCAACACTAGCAACCACACTAGAATCAATTGTAGTAATAAAAATATTAGGAGTATCCTAGGGTATTGTCTCCACAGGGAATGCGTCTAATTGTGGTCAATTAAAAGAATAAAAGCAAATAAAAGCATCAAGTAGTTTGTTTTAAAAGTTTTACAAATAAAAGCAAGCAACAAAGTAAACACAAGAAATCCAATAATGAGAAAACATTAGGGCTTTCGAGATAAAATCAAGGATGAGTTTCCAAATGAATGATTTTGGGTTTCAAAACATGGGGGTGAGTGTTCTCTCCACATAAATCACCTAAGGCCTCTTTCAAGATCACTCAAGTCATGCATACATTTCCTAGGTGGGTCTTTTCGGCCTCACCTAGCCAAATTAGGCGCATTAGGTTCATAGATGAATTTCATCGAACACCTTGTAAGTAGAGTTGTAAAAATCAAACCGGAACCGACGAACCGAACCGGACCGGTCAAAACTGGTCAAAATCGGAACCGAACCGAAACCGGAACCGACCGACCAAAACCGGCGGTTTACGGTTTAGGTTCCGGTTTCTCGTTTTAAAAACCGTCGAACCGCCGGTTTAATTAGTGGCTTGAACCGGCGGTTCACTGAACCGTTGAAACCGCCGGTTCCAACGATTATTATTATT
>CAODLS010155388.1:0-26609 GCA_948243855.1 Flueggea neowawraea | reverse complement strand
GATAACATCGATTGACTCATCATTTTCTTGATCATTATCAATAACATCTTCTAGTTGATGCTCCATTGGATCAATTTCATGATGCATACGGATGAAATTGTGAAGTAAACAACAAGCAAGTATAATTCTATTATGATTTTTGACTGAATAAAAAGATGGACTTCGAAGTATACCCCATCGTAACTTTAGTAAACCCCAACAAAGCTCAATGACATTTCGAACAGATGCATGCTTCATTATATTGGATTAAAGAAAACAAACCTTCTCTTCCTGAAGCTCACGCAATTGTCTGTGCAATTTCTCTAGCATCTCCACAGACAAATCAGTTCCCTCCACAACAATCTTGTAGAGATTATCTTCTGTGCACCCATAAATCTTTTCAGAAACCTTCTGTAACTCATCCAAAACTGCAACAAATTGCCATTTCCTCTCTGCTTTCTTCTCCCGCATTTCCTCCAGTAGCGGTCTGACATATTGTAGCTCTTCTTTCAAACACAAACCAAATTTCTTCTCATACTGTACACACACAAATAGAAAACATTCACTTTACTTTCCTCCCTTTTTTGCTTAATTAATCCATCAGTTCTGTAGACAGAAGATCACGAATTCAAACCCTACCGACGAATTAATTGAAACATTATAACGTTGTGGTTATAGACTCTCTGACCCTAACAAATGCATTATGAATGAATTAAATCCTAAACCCTGTTACTTTACTTACATTTCAAAATTATCGTTGACAACAAAATAGAAGGAATGGCATTGTGGCCATGAAAAATGAACTTCAATTACAAAATTCAAGCTCACTTTCATCGGTTGGTCACGCAAAGCAGAACAAATGCTCTGAATCTCCAATTCAGCAACATCAATTGCTTTCTTCAATCCACGCCTGCACTCATCTGCCAAGGACACAATACGATAAAAAATGAAAATCATCAACAAACGAAATCAGCAACCAATAGACAAGACCATCAATCAAAGAGATGAATCTAAAAATAGAAACTCATAGATCTGCGACTTACGGACCAAACAAAACAAGAGAAAAGAGAGCTGCAGATTTGTAGTGCACGGACGAATAATGCGACGTGAAGAGTTGACGATCCTTACCTCGGAGAAGGACGGAGGCAGCGGAGGAGGAGAGTCAAAGTGGTTCTAGAAAACTCTTTTTGTACGTTGCTGAGAGAAGGAACGAGGAGAAAGAGAGAGAGAGGAGAGAGAGATGTTCTCTTGTGCAAAATCCTTGAGACTAAAAAGAATGACAGGGGATATTAGCCATTATAAAAAAATTTAAAGATAAAAATGAGAAATATGATTTGGATGTATTTGTAATAAGCTGTAGAATTGCAATTTTTATCCCTATGTTAGGAATTGCAATTCTGTATTTTTATAGAATAGGTATTCTATAGAATACAAATTTTACCAATCAAACAAAATAATGTGAATTCTATAAAGAATCCCTATTCTATTCCCAATGTATTCCATGAACCAAACATGCTGAAAGTATTTACAAAATGGTTTATAAACAATGAAACTTTATGTTAGAGTTGAAACTATGAGCTTGATACTTGAATTTTGATCTCTAATTTGATTTGGTGTTTTTGATACTTGAAATTAATAGAAGTTTTGGCTTAATGAATTCTCATGTTGTTCCACCCGTTTTTGGTATTCTCTTGATGTATTTATATCTCTTTCATGCCATATGACTATTATATTGAAGAATATAACTGTTGGAGTGTATTTATAGCCGTTATAGCAATTGTCGTGCCTGAGATGCGCGTTTTAGAACCATACGCACGTTTCTTCTCCTGTAGTGGTTGAGATGCGCGTTTCACTTGGACAGACACGCGTTTCGTCACCTTAAATGGCATGTTTTGCATTTTTGAGCTTTTCAACATGTTTCTCTTCAAGTCAAACATTTTGCTCAACATTAAAACATTTTGTTTATCATCGAAACATGAAATAAACTTAATGTTGATCACCCATGATCCAACATCAATCAACCTCAGAAACATAAATCTATAACCAACTACAACAAAAACACTCAAAATCATCCAAAATCACCCAAAAGTCGAACCTAACCCTAACGCGAACCATAACTCTTCAAATCACATGATTCCAAGCTCAATCCATGTTTATATAACCTCAATATAACCTAATCTAACAACTCATAGCGTCCATTAACCTAAAATATTAGAAAATTTGAACCGTAAATCAATTCGGTCCAAAACGCATTTCAAGAATCAAAGCATGAAAACGAAGTAAAAATTAAGAAAGATATGTAATCTTACCTCATAAAATGTTTAGGAATGAGGAGGCAAAAATGTGGAAGAGTTTCAGACAGTTTGAGAGAGATTTGAGTGGAAAAGTGAGTGAAAATGACGAAGGGTCAAGTTTTTGGGTGTTTTAAGGAGCTGCAAATCGAAACGCATTGTTTCACTGATTTTAAAGGCAATGTATGTTATTTTACATTGCAACGTATGTCACAACCACACACAACGTACGTCTTCATGCCACAACGTACGTTATATGTGCTTCCAGTCGCCTCAGATCTGAAAAACACAGCACAACGTATGCCTTACAGTTGCCAATGTACGTTGTGCCTGTTCTTAACCTACATCTTGCCCAAAATGACGTACGTTGATCATTCTCTTCTAGATTTCCAGACAACATACGCCCTTTTTTTCCGAAACATACGTCAGACACACCCTAACCCATATACCCAACGTTTTACACTTCCAAACTTATCCCGGATCGCTCCCGAGATTTAACAACTCCCAAACCTTACATAATTATCAGCATTAAACATCATGGATCATCAATTAATACTCTGTTTATCCCAAAGATCAAATTGGACTATATCAGAAAGCTATAGGAACCCTAACCAAAATGGGCGGGTTATATAGATCCCATGTAATTAACCCTCCAAGTATATTCGTCTCCACTCCATACCAAAGAAATCGCCTACATTTTTTTTTTCAATATCCTTGATCACAGCTGTAGGGAGGATGAATATACGACACCAGTAAACCTGCATACTATGAACTATCAAATTAATCAATTGCAATATGGACAAAAAATGTGATGTCCAACAGTTGATCATTGATGTTATTTTATCCAATAGCTCATTACAATGCCTTTTTGTCAAGCGTGTAGATATCAGTGGCGTTCCCAAATATTTTACCGGCAACCCCCCTTCCCGAAATTTTAGGATAGTCAGTGCTTTTTGTCTTTCCGTTGTGCCTATGCCACTGAAAAAATTGCACTTTTACCTTCATTCACCTATAGTTCTAAAACCCTTTCAAAATGTTGTAGTATAAGAGCAATACTTTACAATGAGCCTAAATCATATCCGCTGAAAATAAACAAATCATCAGAAAAATGTAGATGATTCAACTGTGTATCTTTACAACTCTAGTGAAATTTGAAGGACTGAGGAACCTGCACTGTTAAATATCTCGTAGGTATTCCATAACCAAAACAAAAACAAGTGGCGACATTGGGTCACCTTGGTGCAGTCCCTTCTTCCTTGAAAAAAACCTTCCAATGAATGATTTAAAACTATAGAGAAACGAGGCATCCAAATGCAAGCCATAATCCATCTAATAAACTTCTCTAGAAATTGCATACCCAAAAGGATTTCTTCAACAAAATCCCACAATACAAAATTATATGATTTCCTAAGATCAAATTTTAAAGCACAAGAAGGAATATGGCTTGATCTATGGTAATTACGAGCTAATTCATGAGCTAACAATATAATGTCAACACTATTCCTACCAGGCTCAAATGCCGACTAAGCTAGGTTGATTAGTCGTGGCACAATATTTCTGGGTCTCACAGCCAATATTTTTGTGATTATCTTGTTTAACATTGTGCAATAAGAATAGGTTGGTAGTCACCGAGACTTGTTGGGTTGTTTAGTTTCACGATAATAGTTCGTGCCATTGAATTGATTTGCTTCAAGATCGATCCTGTTTTAAGGAAATCACATACTGCCTTGGAAACATCTTGCCCAATAATATGCCAGTATTTCTTAAAGAAAAATCTTTTAAAGCCACTTATACCTAGTGCTTTATCATCGCCAATCCCCTATAAAGCCTCTTTGATTTCAATGTCAGTAACCGCAGCACATAAAATGTCTGCATCTATATTTGATTTCATTGGATCAGCATGGACAACACCCATTTGCACATGTTCTATGGTTTTAGAAGTAAACCATAACAATTTAGCATAATACTCCACCATAGTAGAACTAATCTTAGCCTTATCAGTTATAGTTCGACCATCTTCCATAACAAGTGAAGAATTTTTTTTTCTAGCCCTTCTAACTTTCAAAGAGTTATGAAAAAGCTTGGTATTATTATCACAAAGCCAAACCCAAGCTTCTCTTGATTTTTTTTTTCTGTAATAACTTTCTTCACATGCTTTGAGTCTTTTAAACTCTTCAAAGACAACTCGTTCCTCATTGTAAGTGCTCATCCATAGGATTACGTTGCAAAGCTTCATGTAAACTTGTCAGTAACAACTTACATTCTTCAACCCCATTAGTTATAGCTGAATACTCTTTACGGTGTAGCTTTCTTAGTTCCTTCTTAGGCACCATTAATTTTTGCCAAATCCTAAACATTTCACAACCTGACCAATCATGTCTCCAAACCTACTGTACAATCGACATAAACTTAGGATTTAGAACCCACAAATTATAAAATCTAAACATACCTTCTTGCTCCGACATTTGTGGTTTGTGCAGATTAACTATAACGGGAGAATGATCAGATACTCCTGTTGGCAACACATTAAAATATGAATATTCAAAGGTATCTGTCCAATATAAATTAGCAACACATCTATCAAGTCATCTCCAAATCCTATTGTAATATCCCGTCGAATTTCGATATAACTCTTTATAGCTTTCGATTCCGCCCTGAGTCGATCTCGATCGATTGGAGTGTCGAGTGGGTGACTTATGGTGTTGTGATGAGTTACTCAAGTAAGCTATTGCGTGTTACTCAAGTGGCATTAACCATGGATTACTCGAGTAAGCCCTTCAGCCTTACTCGAGTGATAGGAGGCATGCATTACTCGAGTAAGCCACTTGGTTACTCGAGTAAGCCTTGTTTCGGGATGAACATGATGAACACCTGGGAATGTGTTACTCGAGTAACCATTAGTGTTACTCGAGTAAGGGGTGTGTCACTCGAGTGAGATGTGCACCCAGTGCGTGAAACGACGTCGTTTTGGGCAGGGGTCTATATATAGCCCCACTTGACCTCTTCGACTTCATTCCATCTTTTCTCACCCAAATCACTCCTATTTTGTCCAGAAGCCATTTCGGTTGAATCTTGGTCATTCCTAATCATCTTTTGAGGTAATATTGTGTTTCTCTACCTCTCATTCTTTCATTTTCCTTTATTTTGCATGAATGTTCATTCTAGGGTTTGAAAAAATGCTTTTAGGTTCGGATGTAGGTTGTTTCTGTTAGAATGGGTGTTAAGGGTTGTGATTTCGAGACTTTAAGAGTCCATTAACATATAATGTAGGCTTGGATTCACATAAATCGAACATATTTGTGAATGAGTTTCAAAATCATTTGTTTTAGGTCAATTCAGGGTGTTTCCGAGTTGTGTTGATGATTTTGACTCTAGATTTGAGTTCAGGGGCTTGAGTCGAGTCAATGTGGGTGTTGGGTATCGATTTCTATTGGTGAAATCGAGGTTTTATCGAATTGGGTATGATCTGGGCAGGGTCTTACTCGAGTAAACATATGGCTCAATCGAGTAAGTGATGAACACATGTTACTCGAGGGTATCACTAAAGTAAACCCTTTGGGTTACTCGAGTGAGGCTTTGTTCTGTGGGACTAAATGTGTACTTTTCACATCTTTGTACCTCTTAGTGTTGAGGGCTATTTTGGAAATTCTAACTACTTCGAGGACTAGTTAGCAATTTCAGAGTACTTTGAGGACTATTTAGAACTTAGTCGAGTTTGGGGACTTAAACATAATTTTACACTGGTCGGGGACCAAACTGTAATTTTATGTGGGCTTTGAATTTTAGGTTACAAATGATGATTTATCATTCAGACTAGAGTCTCTGCATCTCTGAGCGTCTACATCTGCATATGCATATCATTCATCCGGTATTGGCACAGTTTCAACATCATTTTCTGATATCTGTTATGGATGTGTATGTTCCAGCTTCTTGTTCTTGCCAGCACGACCAGCCACCTACCAGTGGTGCCTTACTGGATCCTTCGCTTCGGATTCCAGGTGAGTGAAATGACAGCTTCAGACACATAGGATGTGTCTTTCTACTTATATAGTTTTTGCTGTGTTGGGATATGACATGAAATCTGACTAATAACTATTGGCTAATTATTAATCGGACTTTTGTGGTTTGTAATAACCAACGTTTTTACTCTGTTAATATATATATACGTTTTCTAAAATATGAAAACCTATTCTGCATGAATGTCTATTATATTATTGTATATAATATATTCTGATATGGGACACCTAGTTACAGGGTACGTAATCTTTGATATATCAATACTTTGTGAAGACCCTAGTTGTCGGGCAAAGGGGTAGCCGTGTATCCGACTAGATACATGATCTGTTCTGTCTAGTGGCGAGTCCACAATACTATTCTGTATATTCTGATCTAGTCCCATATTATGACTCTGTTATAAATATATATATATGTATATACTCTGATACTGTCTGTATGCATGCCGTCTTCTCTATATGTGAACGTTTTGGTAAAACGTTCTCTGAAAGCTATTACATACGTAGTGTGCATATATATTATATCGGACCTCAATTCAGAACACTTTCTTAAGCCTCTCTATTGTGAAAGTTAAACAAGAAGACATTCTTCTTCACCAAATGCACTCACCTCAATCCCAATTGTTTCCACCTATTAAGCACAAAGATTTCAATGACTGAGAAATGTGGAACCATGCCACACACACTGCCAACCAACACAAAATGCCATTTTGCTGTTCCAACCTAAATTTTAACCTGAATAGAACTTTGTTACTCGTACACCATTGCTAATAGAAGGTGAAATGTATTTCAAAACACACCCATTAGCTTTGTCCCTGTTCCTCAAAAAACAAATCACTCCATTTCCCTTTACCTGCTTCCACATGCTGACCCATCACCGCTGGTTGAGTCGTAGGTTGTTCAGCCATTTGGATGTTGTCCACCCCATCTCTCTAACGAGCTCACCTTCACTGTAGTGGATTGAGAGATAGGGGCGGATGGGTTCGACTGGTGAGCCACCGTAGTCGCCTTACTGCTTACTTTGGGAGTCATAGATCTATTGTCGCTTGAAAGATTAGGGTTTTGTTTTGGCTTTCTTCCCATTTGGGGAAACAACGTAAGATAGCCTTGTGCACCAAGAGAAAACAAGATGAAAATCCTTTCTTTTCTTTTTCTAGTTTGAAAAAAAAAAGCAATAATTACCATAAAATAAGATTTTTTTTTTCTAAGAATAATGATATTTATACCGTTTTATCTACTCCTATTATGAAATTAACAAAGGGAATAATCACATGGTAAAAGAAAGGCATAATTATAATTTCAAAAAAAAAACAAAGGGCATAATTATTTGGTGTTGAACGATTGCCCGTCGATTGGAAATATTTTTACGGCATGAAGTTTGTTTTAAGAGGAACTTGCATACCATTTTCAAAATAATCTTTGCTTCTTACGTCCACCAATTTAATTTCATCGCATGAACTTACGTCTCATACCATTTTTAATTCAACTTTATAATCTCCAAGTTGTTTACGCCTTTTTTCCTCCAACTTTATTCCATCATTGTTTTCTCTTTGTCAAACTATATTTTTTGTTTCCAAAAACCGAATTTAAAAAATGTAGAAGTTTAGTGAACGTCTTAAATCATAGGTATTTTCTCCTCCGTTCTTCATCTTTGAAGGTTCTCTTTCAGTTTTTTGAAAACTTTATCTTTAATATTCTTTAATTTTGAGTTTGATTTCATTTTTGCAATTTGAACTTGATTTTTAGTTCTAAACCTAGGGTTCTATCGTTTCTTTTTTTTTTTTTTTCAGATTTCCCCCATTGTGGTGAAGCCTTACCTTGTGGCTTGAGAATAGATGATACTGAATCTATCAAAGCTCCTTAACTTGCCCATTCAATGAAGAGGAAATGTTCCATCAATGGTAGCGATGCTGGGTCTGTTGGTTTTCCTTCCAGTATGCAGGTTTGTTTCCCTTATTCTTTTTTAAGCTATCGTGATTCTCGTTGTAGTAAATTTAGTTGGTTATTTTAATTTAAATACACATACAATCCTATATTACTATTGTTCTTGATTTTAGATTTGTGTTTTTTTTTTTTAATTTTCCGTTATAGGCTAAGCATGTCCCGGCCCATGATCGATTTACGAGGCGAACCGTCTGTGGAAGCCCGACCCATCTCGCACAAGCCTCAAAGAATAGAACTAGACGAATCTATTTATAACCATATTAAAACTATTTGTAAAGTGTAATAAGTAGAACTCCAAACTTGTTTAAACGTAAGTTGTTTTTTTATAATAAAATATTCGATAAATAATAAATCATTATTACATATCAAATAAGTTTACAAAACATAAACCCACAAGTAAACCAATGTAGAGCAACTAAGAAAATAATAATAATACTGAGCCCGAACAAAAAGTACTAACTGCAACTGCAAAAATCCTCACCAGGAGTTGAATGCCGAGAGACCGCAATAAACCAAAATCACCTGCAAGTAAGAATACAGGAAAAATAGACAGAAAAGAAGGGGTAAGAACCATTGTGAGGTAACGATACTCTAGTGCGACACCAGGCCTCACAAAAACCGTTTTGAAAATAGTTTGAAAATATCACATGTAGGTATAAGTGTATATACGAGTTTCGAATTTCATTTCGAAATCGTTCGCAATGAAGACAAACAACAAATGGTAATTGTACAAGATCTTTATTTTAAAATCAAGAACGCCAAGCTCCAAATATTCTTTGAAAGGTTGTAATCATAGTTTATCAAGATATTTCTTTTCGAATCATGAAGTGCAAATATCAAAATATTTGTTTTCAAATCAGATTCTCAATATCAAGACTTTCGGTTTCAAATCATATAAATCATGAAGCACAAATATTGAAATATTTATTTCAAATCAGATACTCAATATCAAAACTTTCAGTTTCAAATCATATAACACAAATATTGAAATATTTGGTTTTAAATCTTATCATACCAAAACCAATTTAACATGGGACTGTCAAGATCAACGTGGACTTGCCACTAGATCATATGTGGTCTCCACCATTGGTCAAAATATGTGGACTCCGCCACCAATCAATTTCATAATATGTGTCATGTCACGACCTATTCCTGGGACCGTATATCGAAGTGGAGCATCTAATACAAACGAAGTAGCCCAACAAAAAGGGTGCTACTAACCAAAAGTATATGTCTCACTGGACGGGGATGTCAAAAGTTGCCGAGTTGAATCAACCTGCAAAGATAGAAACAAGGCAACACCGAAAATAAAGGGGGTCAAACCCAGTGAGTGAGGGACAACACTCCAGAGTGCCTCATACGTGCCTCACAAAAACTGGTTTGAAAATCATTGGAAAACTACCACATGCACGTATACGACAGGAATGTATATATATATGTATACACACTACATACATAGTATGGTTTCAGAAACATGTTTCGCAAACGTTTACACCCAAGGCAAATACATGCGCTTTGGTAAAATCGATACTACTAGTATCATGGTAAAAAACAATATATACATATTATGAGACCAGTAACAATCGTGGTGTGAACTACATCATTACCTCAATAATGATTGTGGACTCTGCCACTAATTCGGTAACAAATCATGTGCTGGGCCAGGGCACATGACTATCGACAACCTTGATAGCTGGGTCAATCATACCTTGGTATACCAAAGGCTACGTACCCCGTAGCAAATGTGTCCCATAATCAAAAACCATTATCTCAAAACAATCCATGCATTCAGCATAAAAAACAATCAAAACATATATATCAATATATATATGCGTAATTCTTTTCCAAAAACAAATAGTGAATATTTTATTCACATAATCCAATTAACCAATCCTTAGATTAGTCCGATTTCAAATATGTGTCATACACATAAAAAACATAAATAGTTTTGAGACACAACCTATGTGTCTGAAGCTGCCATCCACTCACTTGGATGCCTAAGCTCTAGAACCCGATACCACTGCCAGATGGCTGATCCCACTGACAAGGGCGGGAAGCTGAAACAATTATCAGAAACAATAGCATATTAGAAACAATGATGTATGAGACACTGGTACTATGGCTATACCAAAATGCGTGCACATGCATATGTAACCCTCAAGTCGCTCAAAACCCTAACCGAAAGTGAATCCATCACTTTCGACGCAAAACTCAAAACCCACATAAAATTACAGTTTGGTCCCCGACCAATGTAAAATCACGCTCTAGTCCTCGAGACTTGACATATTACCAAATAGTAGCAGTCAAAAACCCCAAATTAGTCCTCAGACTCTTCGAATTCACCAATTACAAAATATCACAATATGGTCCCTCAGAACCAATGTTTACTCGAGTTATCCAGAGCTAACTCGAGTTATATGTGGTCTGATTTACTCGAGTTAGCCAAGGAATAACTCGAGTAAATCGAGTAAATCATGGCATGTTTTACTTGAGTTAGCCCAAACTTAACTCGAGTAAATCTAAGCCTATCTTACTCGAGTAAGTCACTTTCCCAGATTGTCCAGTTCGACTACACACTCAAATCAACCGATAAAAATCATTCTTAATCAACTACATTGACTCTATTCATCCTTCTAAACACGAATCTATACTCAAATCTATCAAAACAACTCTGAATCTCTCAAAATCACCCTAAACCGAGTTGATCAAACCCATTTGAACCCAAAACCCTAATATGCACAATATTGTAGAAAACATGAGGAAAGAAAGGATTAGAAACACAATCTTACCTCAAGAAACCCAAAACAAGTGATGAGGAACAACTTGAGAGAGATTGGAAGCGTCTGAGAGGAATGGATTGGAGCAAATGACAGATTTCGGTTGGTTTGGGGTCTTTTAAAGACGAAGAACACCGAAACACGTTGTTCCACTTTAGCATAGATAACTCGAGTTACACAATGATTAACTCAAGTTATATGGATCTCGTCTAACTCGAGTTACAATTCTGGACAACTCGAGTTGTATAAGGGTGACACAACTCGAGTTACCTCTTAATCTAACTCGAGTTATCTACTCTTCAGACTCGCTACTCAAGGTTCCAAAACACAAACCCTACATGCTCATCATCATTATCGACTATCAATTAAAACTCCACACTTTGAATAAGGATGAGCATCAACAATCATCAATCAGAACTCCAATCGCTATAGGAAATATAGCTGAAACGGGCGAGATATTACACCTAGGATCCCGTAGGTTCCAATTTTGTGTGATAAAGCTATTTTGAACTAAAAATTTGTTAAGATTCTCTTACTTAATCATATTTGTTCTCCGAACCAATAGATTGGCTTGTAGAAACGAATCATGGATCTTCGAATTATTGTGCACAAGTATCTTACTAAAAGAACTATATAAAAAAAAAGTTTCTTACTAAGAAATTATAAGATATTAATTGATTTTCTGCACTATAGAGTTCAATTCAGAAATCGTTTAAGAGATCTCAACTTCAAAAGTAAGAAAGGAATAGCCTAAGAATTGGAATTGGAATAACGGTATTCTTTAAAAATAATCTAAAATAATTAAAATATGAAAACCAATATATTTTCTTCATAAGTGTTATCATTTTAGATTCATGTGGCTAATCTTATTTATAATAAACTTATTTTCAGTAGTACTGGTGAACTCTTTAATTCAATCCGTATCATAAGAATTGTAACATATTCAACGAAAGAAAAAAAATAATTTTGGAAATGTAAAATTTAAAGAATAATAAATATAATATAACGGATAATAATTTTATAAATAATAAAAATAAAGAGATTAATTTTATTATATGTTATATGCAAGTGGTGCGGAGCAAACTCCTTAGCAGTTACACTTATACATGCATACAGGTAAACCTTGCCGCCAAAACATTCCCCTAGAATTAGGCCACCTCTTAATTCATACAAATGTTTCAAGGTTCTGATTTCATTAGCAAAAAGCACCAACTCTTTTAATTTGGGAAAGCATTTAAAAGAACCCACAAAACTACATCTTTTGGCAACATTTTACAGGGGGTGCTTTAGATTGTACCTTTTGTTTTGTGTTTCTCTAGCCTCATTGGACTGATATAATCAAGCACATGCTATGGTTTTGTTCTATTCTGCGCAATATATCTTACGTTGTGATTTAGATTTATGTGGATATATCGTGTTGCAACTGCTACTAAAATTTCAACAAAAAACAAAAAGGGACTGGTTTGAAAACTACTGTTGCCGTAGATGGACCTATACGGCCATGCAAAGTGTTTGTCGATCCCCTATATGACAACTCAAGTTGCAACAAAAAATCAATACTGCAGAAGATAACCATGCATTACGAAGTCTTGTCTATTCAACCATATATAATCTGCATATCAAAAAAACTGGAGTAGTAGCGACCCATGGACGCGGGGTGTCTGTTCATCGCTTAATTTTACTTGTAATTAAGAGAAAAAAATGCAAATACATTCAGAATTTACTCATATTTAATAAATGTAGAAATTATAAAGGGCAATTACTACGACATCCCTATATTTTATCGTAATATCTTATTGCGTTCCTAAATTTTGAAGAGACTCATATTGCATCCCTACTTGTAAACTGCGTTAGCTTAGAACACATTTGGAATACCTAATCATGATATCATAGATTCTATACAAAGTATTTATATGTAAACTGGAAGGAACAAATGGTAGGATTAAGTATTCAGGATGTGTTCTAAACTGATGCAGTTTATAAGTAGAGATACAATAAAAGCCTTTTCAAAACTCAGAGACGTAATAAAAGATTACGATAAAATATGGGGACGCTAATGTAATTGCCCCAATTATAAAGTCTACGGCTTTTTTTTAACGTACCTTACTAGTGGATGCAATTTATAAAACGTCGACTCCTCAAACTATTGTGTCTCGAATTCAAAACATCAGAATCCATAAATATGATTGCTTTCTACTAAGTCATCCCGCTTTAGCTCAAAAAATTTACAAATTATCACACACGTAATAGAGTTGTGTTTGATAGATTAAAAATTGTTAAATAGTTGCAAAATTAATTAATAAGGTCAACAATTAAGAGTCTAAAAAATTGTCGTTAAAGTAAAACAAAATCTTCTTACAAATATGAAAACCCACGGATAAATATAATCCAAGCACCCATATATAAGAGATGCAAACAAGAAAAAAAGATAGGGATGGTGAGATCAATTCATGTTTTTACAATGGTTTGGTTCTTTTTGATCTATGTCTAATCCTCAAAAGTCGCTTGATAATTTCGAATTTGTTATGGTCATCACTTTCAGGTGAAGGGAAATCACTTACAATTTCTATTGCTTTCCAAAGCTAGAAGGAACCTTTACATTCTCTATTATTTTCTAGGATCAAACTAGGAAACCTCAATATATTGTTTTTCAATGACAAACAAGGCAAACTTCTTAATCACCCAACAATAATTATGATTTTATGAATGGGCGAGTAATTCTTGTAATGTCTCGCCCATCCTGATTAGGTCTTTGTAGTGTTTGATCGATCCCGATTTGGTCCTTGGATGTTCAAAATGATATTTCTATGATTGAGGATGTTAATTATATTGAGTGGATGTTTGACAGTGTAATCAGTTATATTCTTCCGAGTTTGGATGTCGTTGAAGGCCCGGAGTAGTGGGTTACTCGAGTAAATGCTTTGTGTAACTCGCGTGGTGCGGATAGTGGATAACTCGAGTTAAATTTTTCTCTAACTCGAGTTATATGATACATGGATAACTCGAGTTAGTCAGGATGAAACTCGAGTTGGCCATGTTCCCAGATTCGATTCTAGGCTAATCTAACTCGAGTTAGCCAACAAAAAAATAGAAACGGTGCACCTTGAATTCTCTTCGTCTTTATAACCCTCAACTGCTCGTCACTCACCATTTTACTCCTCAAATCCACCAAAAATTGTCTCGCAACTACCCTCATTGCCTCTCTTTGGTTTCCTAACACATTTGGAGGTAAGATTTCCCTTTTAATTCTTTCTTTCATCCATTTTTCTTCTTGAAATTGCATTTTTAGGGTTTTGATTAAATTTTTCATTCGGTCGGATTTATGGCCATTTTGTGTTATTAGAAGCTTGATTTGTTTGTTTAGGGTAGATTGAGGTTAGGGGAACATAGATTAAGCTTCATTTTGAGGATTCAAGTTTTTGGATCAAATGGGTATGCTTTTGGGCATGGACGACCATTTTGGCCGATTTTGACTGGGTTTTTGGTTAAAATTGAGTTTGTTTTCGATGTATCTAGGTAGGAAGGACTTATATTAACATAAATCTCTATGGGTTTTGAAGATTTGAGGTTGTTTGTTCTAGGTTCCTTATAAATTCGAATTTGAAATTAAAATTTATTGGAGATTTTGAGTTTGATTCTTGAAAAGGATGATGGATTCATGTTCAGGAGGTCGATTATAGTCAATGTGGGTGTTTAGTTTTAATTTTTGTTGGTCGAATCGAGAGTTCGATAGTTTTGAGAATAAATTTCTGTCTCTGGTCTAGTTTATAAATTTCCAAAAAAAAAATTTCCCTAGAATTGTAATTTTAGAAACTTGAGGTTTGGATTTATAATTTTGAAAAACTTGGGAGTCAATTTGTAATTTTGAGGAATTATATTTAGATTTGGAATTTCTGAGAATTTGAGGGCTTAATTAGAAATTCTGAGTACTTGAAGGATTTGTTGTAATTTCTGAAGCTTTGAAGATTGATTTATAATTTTTTCGAGGTCTTAGGGTTCAAATGGTAATTTTGTGAGATGTTCAGTTTTTTAGGCGAGGGCGATAGACCTTCATTGGAAATAAGTTACTCAGGGCCAATGTCTGCATTTGCATTGCATGCATTTTTGGTACTGTCATAGTGCCACCATCACAACTTTGATTCTGCTTTTGTAGGTATTTCAACTTTGTGTTTTGGTCAGCATGATCAGCCAATCACCGGTGATGCGTGACTGAGCCACTCAGCTTGGACATCCAGATGAGTGGATGACATCTTCAGATATATAGATTGTGTCTCTCTCGAAATTGTATTTGTTTTTGTTGTGTTTGACACATATTCTAAAAATGAACTAATCTAAGGATTGACTTAATTAATAATCTGATTATTTGTTTTAACAATCAATGCCTTGTTTTTGAAATTCAATATATATAATATATATCCTCTCTCTATTTTTTATTTTGACTTGCATGCTTTATTTCTGTATACTATATTATTATAGTTTTGCTATTTATGTAATAGATACTCTATTTTGGGCTTTTAATACATTTTCTATAGCAAGTATTTTGTTTGGATTTCTGAATATCTTTCTGAAATAAATATTTTTTTTGTTCAAGTATAATTTCTGATATAAATTTTCTAACATATATATATATATTTGGGTTACAAATTTGTTTTGTTAATCAGTAATTCGTTTTTCAATTTCGATACATAAGTTATACCTGTCACAACCCGTTTTCGAGACCATGATCGGCGTACAAGGTGAACCGTCTATGGGCGCCCAACCCATAGCATACAAGCCTCAGAGAATAGAATTCATATTCAAAACTATTACGAATGAATTTAAAAATCGTTTGAAAATACTTTAAACCATTTAATGTAGATAATTATAAAGAAATTCAAATTTCTTAAAAAACATAAAGTTTATAACAGAGTAATAATAGTAATTATTTTACAATTATAAAACATAAAAAATGCGGACTAAATATACAAAACCATACATCCATAAGTATCCCGGTGTGGAGCAGCTACAAATACAATACTAGGACCGAACAAAATGGCAGGACTACAACTTCAGAATACCTCTCTGGATATAGGGTTGTTGAAGATCGTAGTCAACAAAACAAATTCGGGTAGAAATCAACAGGGACAAAATAGAAAGAAGGGGGTAAGAACCTAATGAGAAATGACACTCCAGAATGTCTCATACGTGACTTACAAAGACAATTTTGGAAATAGTTCGAAAATACCGCACACAGATATAGGTGGATATTTATACATATACACACGCTAATACATAATAGAATTCAAAAATATTTCAAAAACGTTCGCAAATAAAGCAAACAACACGCAGTCATGCGAAATGATCAAATATCAAAGAACATATACAACATGCTATAGGCATACATACAGAGTCATATAGTATAGGCTATGCAAAACAAACAAATCTGATGATCACTGATCATACACCTCTATCATATTAAGACTGCTCTGACTAGATCATACACCCGACTCAAGAGGCTAACAAGTGACAGCCTTAAGGGCTCAAAATAGTACTCCGTCCACCCTAAGGGTCTCAAGGCTGTAATAGATAGAACATATCTAAGTACATCCGCGAGCATTGCAGTCCACGTGCTCTAGCAAGATATACCCTGTTAGACCACATTATATTAATATGTTATGGGAAGATGAGCAACAACACAGACTTACCAAATCTGTTAAAAACCATAATATTGCAAAAGTGCTGACAAGGGACTAAACATAATCAAAGTTGATCATGGACTTCTGCCATCAATCAAAATCAAATCATACGAGGACTCCGCCACTGATCCAAATCAAACCATATATGGTCTCTGCCACTCATCAAAATCAAATCATGTGTCGGGTCGGGACATATGGCTACCGTCAACCCTGGTAGCTAGGTCATATCAAAGCATTGGTATACCAAATGCTACATCCACCCCGTAACATAGGTGTCCCGAGTCATAATTTTATAGCAAAAACTTATTCAATATTGTAAAACCAAAAGGTATACAAAATAAATATTTATTTTTGAAAATACAAATATCTCCCTATGGAGCATTTGTTCAGAAAAATATTCAGAAATCCAAATAAAATACTTTGTCCAAATATTTCGAAATCCCAAAACAAAGTTGTAATAGCCCATCGAATTCTGATAGGACTCTCTATAGCTTTTCGATCAGTCCCGCTTTGATCTTGGATGTTGGAGTATTGAGTGGGCGATTAATGGTATTTAGATGGTGTAAAACAAGGTTTGGTCCCAATGAGAATGGAAAATGCACTCCAAGAGGAGGTGAATTGGAATTTTAGCAAGTTAAAAACTTTGTCAAAAATCTTTTGCAAATCAAAGCAAATAACAAAGTCTTTTATAATCAAAATCAAAGTATAAAAGCGGAAGCTTTAAATCACCAATTCACGAACAATATAAAGCAAGTGTAAGGCAAAGTAAATGTAGAGAGTAAAGGAGAGAGAAAATCAAAGCCCGATATTTATAGTGGTTAAGTCCTATTGACCTACGTCCATTCTTCTAGATTCACTAGAGAGTTCAATCAACTAACTCCTCACTTTCAGGTGCAGGGAAACCATTTACAACAACTTATTTTTGCGGGATCAACAAGCAAACCGTTACACTTGTAGCAAACCATATCTCTAGTTTTTGAGGGATCATCTAGGAAATCGAACTACTAGTTTTTGCGGGCTTAACTAGCAAACCGTAACTCTAGTTTTTGCGGGATCAGCTAGGAAACCGAATCACTAGTTTTTGCAGGATTAACTAGCAAACCGATACTTTAGTTTTCTAAGGCTCACTAGAAAACCTATCCACCCGAAGCAAACAACCTTGCTTGTTACAGATTTAACCCCAAAGGTATAACAGATTAAAAGCTCACACCAACCCAATAATAAGATTGCAAGTAAATATCTTAAATGGGTTGTAAAGGTAGAGAAGAGAGATATAATGATTAGCAAGTTTTAGCAAAGGTATCTCTTACTTCTCTTATGACCTTGGACGTCTATTTATAGCCACTTAAAGGAATATAGCCGTTGGAACCTCGAAGTAGCCGTTGTGAAATGAGACAAATTCTGTCCAGTAGTGATGTCATCCTTTACTACGTGCGTAGCCACCATCTATGTGCGTAGTTCTTTGTTCCATATGTGTTCTGCGTGTTGTGTATGCAGGTCTACGTGCATTGCAAGAACTCCAATGGTCTTGTCTTTATGTGGATCAACTTCTACGTGCTTTGTTTCTTTACTGTATGCATTGATCTCGAGTTCTGCGTGCATAGTACAACCTTCTACGTGCATTGCCTTGATATCCAGAATGCACGATTTTCACCCAATGGCTTGCTACGTGCGTTGTACTTTGTTCTGTGTACGTAGACATTTGATCAAAGTCTACACCTTTGATTTTGCATGTGATTTGTGTAAGGGAATATCAGGTATATTCAAATTCAAATTCCCAAGGAGCGTCTTGATTTTGTCAGCTAGTCCATCTCTTTTCATCTGAAACCTTTGTATTTTCATGCTATGTGCGTGATTCACTGTTATGATATTCTCTGAATTCATGTCAGAGAATATTCCCTTTTTGAAGTTTTGACACGCTACAACAGATTTTGGATTTACTTCAATCACATGTCATCTCCGTCTACGTGCGTTGCATTTGCCTTCTGCGTGCATTGAGTTTTGCTTTAATGATCATGGCTTTGCTCATCAACGCGCACACCATTCATCTCAATGTGCATCTGCGTGTCTTGGCTTTCTCCTCATTGAACTGGATGCTCGTCAACGTGTGTAGTACCATTTACTTCGTGCGTAGAGAAAGATCTGATGCTTTCTTCCTTTATTGCCATACACGTCTATGTACTTTGTAGGCTCTGTTGTGTGTATAGGACATAACTATGCATCCTTCAACGTGCTTTGATGACTTATAAGGTGCTTTATGGATAGTTATGAGCAAGTATGCAGCTTTGCACATATTTCATGGATGTTTTGCATTCATCATCATCAAAATTGAACTCAACAGTCACCTATTGGATTGTTTGTATATATTGTACCTGCATATAATTTTTGATATGTGCTGAGTTCAGTTGCAACTCATATAAAGTGCAACATTTTTCTTAGGTACTAGCAAGTTAGCTTTTGAGCTAATTTTCAGGCTTGTACATACCTCATCGTAACAGAGATTGAGATATCATGATCACTCTCTCTTTTCTTACCACGTGTGCATATATAGGTGTTGAACCCAAAAGGTTCATATTTAAGTTTTGATAATAAGAAAAAATGAAAGAAGAAGAACAAAAGCTTCGCATACACAGAAGAAAAGCCAACATAAGTTGGGTGTGCAAATGTTCGAAAATGCATGAAACATGCTCAATGAAGAAAACAGAAAGTGAATAGAAGCTACTCAAAGACTGATACTTGTGCACACATCAAGACTTGCGCTTGCAAGAATTCAATAATGCATGCAAAGGATTTTATTATGCATGTAACTTGCTTTGGCAACAAAACAAAACAAGGACATAAGCCAATCAAAAACTCAACACTAAGGTAACTTAAGCACTCAATGTCCATTATGCATGTAGCAATTTATTTGTGCACTCAACAAATAGTTACGCACTCAAGAAAAGAAAGCGATGAAGTATGGGCAATCTTGGCCAAGAAATCCTTAACATACGTAAATCATGAGCAAATTGAACACTGTTGAGCAAACAATTGTTATGCACGCAACAAGAGCCACACACGTAAAAGAAAATGTGCAACAGGCCTTTCAGAGTTGATTGATGCATCAAGTATGAATTCAAATTTTCCAATCATTTGTATGTGGAAAATGATGTAAAGAAAACACGAAGTTAAAAAGGATTGCGCTCGTAACTTCTTGGTTACATACGAATGAAAAAGTGTTGTAAGTGGAGATAGCTCTCGAAAATGTTAAGAATGGTATGTTACGCACCCTACTTCAAAAGTCAGGCAAACTATCCAACAATGGTGAAATAGCTATGAACGCAAGAACTACATTATGCATGCAAGCAATGGTTAACATACGCTAGAGTTGTGGTAACATATGTCAAATTTGTTCTAACAAAAAGCTAGAATTTGAAATATATCTCACAATGACTAGTAATCATTGCACAACGTCTCTTTACTTTGTTCAACGGTCAAATGGACATCTTTTTTGCTATAAATAGCCTTCTAATGTAGAAGAACAAAGTGAGACTTAAGAGATTCCAAGAGGCACATTTAGAATAGTACAAATTCTTGAGAAAAGCCTTGAAATACTTATTTCTCACATGTTTGCTCTTGTTCATTGTCTACACACTCACCTTCTTTCTTATCACTTGAAAATACATTAGAGGTGGTGTGAAAATCGTTGTACTGAGTTTGTACATGTTGTAACTCAGTGTACTTCATCATTTGTAATGAGTTGTGTATAGGCTCCCTAGTTTAGCCCGCAAAAGCTAGAAGTAGTGAAAGTTTTGCTAGTTGAACCCATGAAAAACTAGTGTGTGTAAATGTTTTCTAGTTGAACCTCTGAAAAAAACTAGAAGGTGTAAAGGCTGCTTATGATCCTCGAAAAACAAGAATTATACAAATGTTTCCCTCCACCCGAAAGTGAGAAGATAATGGATTCTAAACTCTCGACCGTAACTTGAGTAGTGGACGTAGATCAAGAATGACCGAATCACTATAAATCGACGGTTTGAATCTCTCCTCCCTTAACTCTTTACATTCATTGCTATATTATTTCTATATTGAGTTATCTATCTTGATTGTTCATTGGTCTATAGTGTTGTTGGTGCTTATTGCTAAGTAAATTGCTTTGATTATATAAATTAGATCATTTTTGTTTTATTTCTCTAGTTAGAAAAGAGTTGAAAAAGTTAGTAAAATTTACTAGAAATTCAATTCACCCCCTCTTGGATTGCTATCTTGGGACAACAATAGGGTTTAAGGATGAGACTCCCAAGGCTCATCGTGCGTCTTAGTTTTGCTTATCGAACTTGTTTCGTATTATATGATAAACTATTTGTGTATTTGAGTTTTGTCGGATTCGTCTCTAATTTTTTTTCTGTAAATGGTTTTGTATATATGTAAATGTTGTTCTATGCTATGAATGTGTTACAAGAGTCACGACAAGCAGTGACTCAACATCAAATTCAGGTTTGGCATTAGGTGCAGCAAACATTTCTATGCCTGTAGCTGCTGAAGCTGGTTTTGTCGATCTTGTCGAACATATTGTGCAAGAATTAGTATTGTTGAGGTTGATCAGTCAACATCACCATCCATATTTATGGTCGGGAAATCACGATGTGGAATTTGTGAAGGCTTTCATTAGACTAAAGCATATAATTTCTAACTAATATGGAAAGCATGTTATGTTTGTGGGGATAAATTGTGGCTTTTTGATGATTGATCAAGATTATATTTAGAATGTCATAGAATGCATAATTTTAGAAAATTGGTCATGACTAGCCCAAACAATCCTTTTTGGAGTAGATAGGTCCCTTATAATCATGGAAGAATAAACCAGCGGCAAATGCCCAAAGCCCGACATACAAAAATAGACATGGTGAATAGGCTTGTCAGGACGTCTTCGATTAACTCCAGGTTCACATATAAACGGTTGGGTGTTTGATGAAGATTGACAATTTAAGCAAATGATTCAAAGGTTTGTTACTATCTTTCTTATCTTTGAGTGCCATAAACTTGAATAACTCTGTTATTAAAAATGATTTTGTGATACACTGATAGGGAACTTTATCAGAGAATTATTGAGCAAGATAAGGATCCTCCATCTACTGCATTGTTCAGATTGGTTCAAAGTAAAGTGTAATTAGTCATTTTTATTGTCCTTTTTGTTTTATTTCATTCTTTGCCAGGTCATATTTTGTCCATTTGTTACAGTCGTTAGTTTTACTCTCTTGTCACTATTCTCACACCAGACCTTGTACATAAGACACGCCTTCTTTTATCATTTTGTGTAGAATGAGAGAAATCAATTTTCATTCTCCAAGTTTGTTCCTTTATTTCTCTGTTAAATTTTGAGTGTTTTTACCAGCGAGTATGGTTGCAGAGTCCCACTCTTCATGTTTAAGATTACTCTGTTTGAAACATTTATTAATTCCCTGAGAAGGATTACTTGTCCATTACTTATATCAAATGAAGCTTTTGCTGATCAGTGCTAGTGAAGAGTAGAAGCCTGATAAAAACTATTGAGCTGTTCGACTGAAGGCGAACAAGTTGTTTTTGTGGTGTTTGTAAGAGTCCTGACTTATAGTGACTTCACATTGTTTGTCATTAGATTTATCGAAAGATAGCGACTATGGTGCGACAATACTCGTTATCTGGTGTCCATTGTGCCACTATTATCACACACTCGGCAGGAAGATTCCTCGCTATTTCACTTCGAGAAAAAACTGGTCACTAATATAATCGCAGCACTTTGCAACAACTGCTTTTGTCGCCGACATTGCCACTGGACTTTTGCGCAAAGCTTCAAGCCAGATTTGGCAATTTTTTTTGTCTTGAAATTTGGCAACTATTTGTTGCCACGTTTGTCACGCCATTGAGATGTGTATAATTTTTTTTAATTCATATAATTTTTTAAATTTTATCTCGATGTGTATAACACCATTCTAGTTAGCCCCCCTCAAAAGTTAACTTCAAACTCCGCCACTATGCGCATCCATCTCTTCTATAGTGACTAGAAATCCACACTATGGACTTGTTTGGTTGAGAATAAATAGATGAGAGAAGTACTATTTTTCAAAAAGTAGGTAATTTTTTTTTACTTTGTTGAACAAATAAAATTGAATTTTTGGGAAAGTCAAGCACTTAACTTCATTTTGATCTCGGAAAGTAACTTCCTGAGGGAGTCAATAAGTCTAAATTCCTTAGTAACCAGCCAAGTATTTTATGAATATACCTTCAAAATATTATTTATTTATAATTTTTATTTATTTTTAAAATTTGATAAATTATTTCAATAATAAATTTTGATAAATTATTTTATAAATAAATTTTTGATAAAATATTTTATCAATAAATTTCAATTTTATATAAGTTATAAAAAATAAATTATCATTTTTAAGATTTTCAAAATATGGTTTATATGAAATAATTCCATTTAATTAATAAATAATTTTTTTCAAATTTTTAAAAATTAGTCTTCATTATAGAATTATGTGAAAAAATAACTGTAATTTTATTTCTCATAAGAAAAAATATGTTATGTAATAAAAATAAATATTTTTTTGTAATTTTTTATATTATTAATTGAAATTTAATAAAAATAAGGGTAGTATTGACTTTTTTCAACTAACTTTTTGAGAAGTATAATTTTGAATTAAATATATTAAATTATACTTTCTAACAATTCAATATGTCAATCAAACATATTTGTAAGTAACTTTTTAAAAAATAACATTCTGAAAAATTGAACTAAGCGAGTCCTATGTTTACTTGATCAAATATGAGGAGTGTTTGTTTGGATAAATGTTCTAAATTTTTATAATTACTGAATTAAATAATGAAAAAGTAGGACATAACTGTAATATGCAAAAATACTTCAAACAAATACGCTCATAAATTCCAAACCATCTCTATCAAAGCAGCTAGTAAGTTCCATCGCACATGGTAGGGTTACTTCTCAAAAGATTACAAAGACTTGTACAAATTTAATTATTTAAAGCATGACGTGGCACACTAGTTTTCATTATTCATTCAATGTCAAAATTTGAAGTTTTTCTTATTTTTCCATGAAGGCTACATACATTTCATTTTTTACATATTTAATAAAACCCCACCAATACGTTATTCAGTCTTGACCCTACTCCAAAGAACACGCACCATCACGCTCAGGGAAACAATTTGTTTCCCTGAGCATTCTTTGGGTAAGAGCATGAACAGAATTGATAAGTTTAGCACGATCAATTTGTTTTCTATAAAGAAATTCGCTTTTTTCTTCCCCGAACTATTAAGAAATTCGTATGAATTAGCTAAAATTAGGTAATTTTCATAACGTCTTTTACTTTTTCGGAATTTACTTTTACTATCTTAAGAGCTCTAATTTAGTTAATTTTAAATTCATCAATCAACTAAAGAATGAGCCATAAAAATATAAGAGACATGAAAAAAAAGGTGTCTAGTTCTACGTAATTTGCCGAAGAATTGGACATTTTATTAGTTCAATCAGTTTTTTATAACTGAAATTATAAAGTTCCTAAATGAATCAACCATTTGTTTTTATAATTAGTAATTAGTCATGATTCCCTCAATCACTAAAAGATGAGACACTAACACTGCATATAAGCACACTCCTTTTTCAATCAATTAAGATGTTTTAAAAAAATTGTATAAACTTAATGTTTAAAGTGGATAATACCATAAAAAGTGAGCTTGACAATGACTAAAAAGCCCTTGCCTTAACTAGGAGGCCATTTATATCTTATGATTCTTTCATAGACAAGGAAATAAGCACATGGGTATAATTTACGAGCACAACCTTCTCGTTCAACACATTGTGCACTTTTTTACAAATAAAATCGTGCACACTTAAAATCTAAAATAAATAATACCTCAATATGATAGGTTTTTTGATCATTAGGAATATGATCTACATTAATTAGGTTATGTTAAGCGTGTTTATGTGCAAATTAATCTCTCTACTTTTATTATTTTATCTTCTATCCCTTACGTACATCAACAAATAGGATCCTATTTTTCCAAATATGTTTTCGTTTAAAAATCTTTAGATTAAGAAAAGAAATTAAGGATCAACTTGGTTGCTCAGTGATGGTTGGAGCATGGGTCCAGACTCAGTGCGACTAATTGTCTTAAGCTAATTGGTTGCAGTATGGATCCACTTGAGTTAGCAATAATTGAGATGCATGCTAGTTAACTCTAAAAAGTTAGGTTAGTATTTATTCAATGTGATCATATATACATGTTAGTCTCATGACCAAGATACTGATCTATATTTGTTTCGTATGTTGATGATTGGGCTCTTGCAAGTGCACAATAGTCGATGTAGTTTTAACCCTAAAGTATTTCTCAGGTATCGAATCCTCGAAAAAACGCGAATTAATTGTGATCAAAAAATAAAATAAAAGCAAATAAAATCATATTTGGTTTTTGAGATTTTTGGGTAAATCACAACGCAAACAATGAAAACTAGGAGTTAAAGTATGAAAAATAATAAGAAAAAAGTGTTGAGGCTTTAAGATTTCGACTAGAAATCTAGTTTTGCTAAGTTAAGTTGATGTGGTATGAGATTGGGTGTTCTCTCCTCTAAGCTAATTTGGAGCCTCTCTCAAGGTCATCTAAATCATCCATATATTAATTAAAATGGTTCTCTCTGTCTCACTTAAGTTAATTAGGGTCATTAGATTTGCTAAGAATTTCATCGAACACCTTATAGGCACTAAGTATCTCTACTCTAACAATCAATAAGATCATTGCTTGTGGCCTCACCCTACCTTCATCTCTTGATCCATCAATTGGGTTTGCTAAAAGTACAACCTAGGTAATCAATCTAGCATGCAATCCATCAAAACAAGTCAATAAACCAACCTATCATTTAATAGATATGAACAATGAATAAGCACACAAAACCCAAGCATTAACTTAGCAAAACCATCATCCTAGCCTACATCCTTACGCCCCAACAATTAAAATCAAGCTAACATATTTAAATCAAACATCAAACATAAAAATCCATTAAAAGCAACATTAAAATCCAAATACAAAAGAGGAAAATAAAAGAGAAACAAACTCTAAGTGCTTTTGATGCAAGATTTGAAATAAAATAGCCTTAGGTAAGTGATTTTCCTTCCTTTCATTGATCTAATCTAAGAAATTAAAATTGTAATATTTTGCACATTTTTGTCAAGGAATACTGTAGCTTTCTGGCTAATTCCGATTTGATCTTGAGGATAATCGGACGTATTTTCGGGGATTAGGTGTCATCGAATCTCGAGGGAGGTCTGACGTGCGTTGGGAAATGTGATATGTCGAGTAGTGATTTGAGAGTGAGTAATATGCGTATGGCGTACGTTGTCGAGTGAGGAAGACATACGTTATCTGGAAAATAGCATGGCGTACGTTGTAGAGATACGACGTACGTTATCTGGGATACGAGGATGATTAACGTACGTTGCCATGGTAAGACGTACGTTGGGTTGGTTTTCTTCGAATCCGAGGCTACTGGATGCTTCACGACATACTTTGTGAGGTATAATGTACTTTGTCCTCCATCACAACGTACGTTGTTATTGAGTATGACGTACGTTGTCTTTGAAATTGTCATCACAATGTACGTTGTAATTGTATATGACGTACGTTGCCTTTGAAAATGTTGAAATGATGCGTTTTGATCTGCAGCTCTTAAAACTCCGCAACTCGACGTTTTCCGTCATTTTTCACTCAAATCTCTCCAAATCGCTCTGAAACGCTCTCATCTTGGTTCCCCAGCGTTCCTGATCCATTTCTGAGGTAAGATCAACATCATTTCTTCATTTATAACTAATTTTCATGCATTGATTCATGAAAATGCATTTTGTCCGAATTTGAAATGGGTTTCAATTTTCGGATGATTTATGATGAATGGATGTTAGA
>CAODLS010155302.1:0-10814 GCA_948243855.1 Flueggea neowawraea | reverse complement strand
TCAATAAAAAATTTAAATTTTATCTATTTTAAAAAAAAATACTAACAATTTGTAATTATCTTAAAAAAACTTTAAATTTTTTTTAAAAACAAACTTTATCTATTTCAAAAAAATCTAACAATTTTTATATCTTAAAAAATTTAAATTTCATTTTAAAAATATCTAAAAATTTGTAATTATCTTAAAATTTAAAGATAATTATCTTAAACAATTTGTAATGCCTTGTTTTTTATTTTGGTAGTTTAATCATTTTAAACTATTAGCCCAATAATTTTCTTTCCCAATTAACTTTTATCTTAGACCATATGCATTGCATATTTTATTTTAAAGATAATGAAATCATTGATATCATTATGTGTTAATGATGATATGATTCGTTTCATAATTATTTTTTTGTTATACACTAATCTTTTGAAATATATATTTCAACCCATGTAAATAAACTTTGAATATTCTATTAATTGACTTACAGTTGTGGCAAAATCAGGAGTTTAAGTACCTCTTTGTGTTTTGATTATATTTATGCTATTCGATGAGTATAATGATCTTGCAACTATTTTCTTTCATACTTAGATTTATAAGATTTGGAAAATTTCTATTTACTTTTAGAATAGATCCACAAATATGTCTGATAGGTTGTATTTTAGACGTATTTAATGTTGCATTTTTATGTTTATTTTGCATCATAAAATGTTGTTATTCGTGTCGTTTTATGTCTTTTGTGTTCTTTGGTGTTTTAGGTGGAACGTTGGTAAAATGTGAGAATTTGGAGCGATTTTGGGCATATTTCAGCACAGACTGCATTTTGACATGACCATGCTATATCAATGCGTTGACTGGGTTGACTACGTATACATTGGGCCACGTGTTTTTACTATTGGGTCTCGGTTTTTGAGCCTCATGGACGTGTTTGAAGACATCTGACCTATTTTTACTACTGGAGCAAAACAATTACCATTATTATTGTTATTTTTAGTTATGTTTTATGGGAATTAGGTTTTCCTAATTAGGACACATATATATACCTAGTTTTTGGTCATTGTTTCTCTCTCCCCCCATTCTCATTCACACACAACTTTGGGGGCAACCAGATTTCCTCTCAATTTCATCTCTCATCTTTGATAATGTGTAACTAAACAACTTTCTAGTTGAGGTATTTCTGAAGTTCAATCCATTAAGGTTGTGAGACTTTTATTTTAATTGTTATAAAGTGTTTCGAATATTTATTCAGTTTTTGTGCTTGAGTTCCTTTATTATTATTTTTCATTGATTAATTGACAAGGGCTTGTTGGTTGATTGATTGAGATAATATATTATTATTTAGGATTGATTGTGTGTCACATTAGTCTTAATTTAGGTAAAAAAATAACGTGAATTTATGTGGCTTGGGCATTGTTTATTGTTATAGAACAGAATAATCTGGTTTAAATGAATCACGACATTTTCAGTTTCACTGGCTAGAATATGAGTCTAATTAATTCTTATTGTTGCCATAAATGAAACCTTGCAGGGCATCCCGATGGTTGTCTAGTGGTTAGGAAAATAGTCTGCAGGGCGTCCCAGAGCTATCGATTAAGTGAGAAAAGATTGGTTAATTGAGTGTGTCACCGTTAACTACAACTCTGTCTATTCGAATGCTTGATATTTATCTTTCAACTGATTGGATTGAACGGAGGAAATACCTTGGCTAGACTTTCTCATTATTGAATTTCTGTTATTTTACTACTGTTGCGATTTCATTTCTCATTGCGAATTTTAATACCTACTTGTTTTTTAATTCTCGATTTTAATCTCATTCATTTCAAATTTATTTTATTTTTCTATTTTAGTATTTAAGCATTTCTATACCGGTCTTTGTGGTTCGACCCTACTCACCGTTTTACTCATTATTTGTTTTTGAGCAGGTTAATATTATTTTGGTGGGTTTGACACCCTATCAATGTCTCAACAAAAATATATGAGTTTGACAACTGGGGAGAAGTACGAAAGTTGTTAAATATAGCGTTCACTCAATTATATGTTTATTATTTGATGGCCATCATTAATTTGGGTTGAGTTTGTTGTAGTTAAATTAGGTAAAGTTAAATTATAATTCTATTGAATTTAAACTTATTTTTTAGAATAATATATAATTTTTAAATCATATAAAAAAAAAGATTATATTAAAAAGATAATAAAGTAATCATCATTTAGTTTTATATGTTCACTAATGTTTACTCTTTATCTATGTTATTATTATTCTTTGAAAATATGTTAAATACACTAATTATGTTGTTAATTATCAAATCACTTTTTATTTCTCTTATTACTAATTTAAAGAGTTGATATAGACAAATTTAATATATATATTTTTAAAAAGTAAATCAAAGAAAGAGTATGACAATGTTTTAGTCATTGTAACAAATAAAAAAATAAATCATTAAGAACTTCTTATATAGAGTTTATATTGAATAACATATTAGTTTGATGTAGAAAAAAATTTTTATTTTATGTATATTATAATTATATGAAATTTGTATATGAAATCTATGTGTTTATCACAATTAAAACAAAATAATATCTTCAACATAATTATTCAATGATTTAATAAAAACTTATATCACATACAACACATATGCATAAAAAGATAGTTTACATAAAAGCTAGTTCATCCAAGATGAATATTGTCATTAGCAACGACCTCCCTCCCTATTCCCACATAACCAATTTTAAAAATTACTAAATAAAATTTATTCAGTAGTGAGGATAAGAACAACAAATACAAAGTTAAAAGATACAGATTTGATACTGAAATATGGTATATTAAAGTGTTTTTCATTTTATGTAAAATTAATAATAGTAAACTTACAAACTCTGGGATATTTAATACTAAAAATCCAATAACTGATGAATATGATGTATAGGTGAAAAAAATATATATGAGAAATATGAAGTATGGCTGAAATCAATATCCACAAATCTAAAGTAAGGCCGGAGCCAATATTTGATGAATCTGAAGTATGGTCGTAGCCAACATCAGACGAATAAAGTATAACCGGAGCCAATATATGAGGGATCAGATGTATGGCCAAAGCCAATATTTGACGAATCTGAAATATGGCCGGAGCCAATATCTGAAAAATCCGAAGTTTAGTCGGGTCTATTATCTGAAGAATTTGAAGTATGGTCGAACCCAACGTCTGAAAATCCGAAGTATGGTCGGAGTCAATATCTTAGGAATCAGAACTATGGCCGAAGCCAATATTTGACAAATTTGAAATATGGTTGGAGCCAAAATCTGACGAATCCGAAGTATGGTCGAAGCCATTATCTGACGAATTTGAACTATGGTCGGAGCCAATATCTAACAAATTTGAAGTAGACTGAAGTCAATATCTGAGAAATCTGAAGTATGGCCAGAGCCAATATTTGAGAATCTGAAGTATGATTGGAGCGAATATCTGAAGAATCTGAAGTATGGCTGGAGCCAATATCTAACGAATCTAAAGTATGGTCGGAGCTGATATTTGAAAAATATGAAGTATGACCGAAGCCAATATTTGACGAATATGAATTATGGCCAAAGCCAATGTCTAAAGAATCAGAAGTATAGTCGGAACCAATATCTGACGAGTTAGTGGACTACACCACTTCCTAATAAACTAATGATCAGATAGCATTGCGTGATCAACACATATAGATTATCACCAACCCGATAGTTAGGCTCTTTGAATTTCAGCTAATATATATAGTGACTATATTTATAAGAACTTTGTTTTTTATGTACTATTAGCAATTAATAAAAAATCTAATATTTACAGAAAAATACTATATGTATCAGTCACCAATGCTTATGAATTATGTCTTAAATAAACTGTTCCAAAGTGTATTAGTTATATCTAACTAGTAGTATTAGTTACGTTAGCCCATCCTCACTCCCACATAACCAATGCTCTCTCTTTGATAGAATTGTAATTACATCGAACTAATTTTTATATTTCTTTTGAATTCACAATCTCACATAATGATGCTCGTGTCACTAGATAAAGAAAGTTAACTACGAAAACCAAAAGAAAAAAAAAAAGAACGGAAAAAATAGCATAGTGAAGAACCAATGATCATATTTATATTTTTTGAATAACGCCTTATTCACTTTTAGAACCAACTCAATTAGGTTGGCTTAGTTTGGAAATGACACCTATATCCTTCAACTCAACTAGGTTGGCCTAAAAAAAATTAGATGAGAGAATTATATTAATATAATCAAAATCAGAGGGTTGAATATCCAACTTTTCCAAGTAAAATAAGTACAACAAATGCTACGGTAAATAAACAAAATCATGACTACCAAAAGATTGATCTAAATCATTTTTTGCTAACCAAAATGCACAAAAATTAGCACTCTAGAAACAAAATCAGAGAAAAATAGAAAGAAGGATCCGCAAGAGCTTACCGAATGTCAGAAACGAGACCTTGATAATGATCCATTTATATTAATGATTCATTGATAAAAAAAAAAAAAAACAACAACGCAAGCAATAGCCAACCAAGAAAAGAGAAACGATGAGATATTCAAATTTGACCAACTAATGACAAGACTTAAATTAATACATAGAAATTACCAATTTCTTCATACGCAAACAACTTCTAAACAGTGGACACGAAATTCATCAATAGACAAGCATGCTCCATATATCCATTCAGAGCAAACAAAGAATTCCACAAGCCAAGATTATCGAAGAAAATCTTTAAACAAGTTGGAAACATTACCATTATCTTAATTCTATAAGTGGAGAAATAAAATAATTTCTTCTGCAGAATCCTTAATATAATTCTGTTCATGACGAAGATGTACTCACAGTCACACATAATAATAATACTCGACTCACAAGAAACTTTTTTTAGGCGATAATTAACAGGAAAACAAGCTAAAGAGGAATCGGAGAAACAATACAACAAATTCTAGCTCATCATCTTGAATTAATCAACAAAACAATAAACCACATGAAAAAAATATCTAAATTATAACCTTACCTCTGATTTCCTCTAGTGACTAAAGAGGAGTTGGAGAAAACCTATTCAATTTCACTCCATGCCGCACCCGACAAGAGTCTAGAGGAATCTTTTTTTAATTTGAAACCTAATTACCCTTTTCTGATATGGTGAGCCGAAAATAAATATCCACAGGAACAAATTGCGCATTCAGTTCGGGATTTTGGCTATGGTGTTTTTATAGTTATTTATTTTAAGTGTTTTGAATGATTTAGATTTTTTTAATTATTTAAATTTAATCTAACGGTCTAAATTATGCCAACATATTAAAAAATTAATGACAAATAACAAGATTTGAACAATTAAATTAAATTTAGATAATTTAAATAAATCTTGAACATTAAAAACACACAATTAGATAGCTATAAAAACATCATAGCATATTTTCGGTTAAGAGCACTTATCTTCACATGAGTGAGTTAAGTTGGTTAGATGTCCATCTAATGACAAGTAAAATGAGAAATCAACCATTTAAGCACTTTAAACAAATAGAAGTAGAGAAATAAAAAAATTAACAAAGTGAATGACCTGGTCTACTGGAAAATGTCACTATAAATTTTCTAAATTTATCCATATTTCAAATTCAATCCTTGTATATTATATAATACGCTTTCTGGAATACAAAATTCTCAGCGTTCGAACCCTAACCCTTAATAATCTTTTCTCTGAGCTTTTAATCAAAACTACAAAAATTATTCTGATTTTATACTCTCAACCCAATCTAACCTAGGCCATTCAATTCTTTAAACCTTTCAGTTTTTCACCGGTGAATCTCGTGGTGGGTTATTAAAAGTTCACCCATCAAATTTCTGAAGTTACAACTTCTTTATAGAACTATTTCAAGTGAGTAGCTTCTGAGTATATTGAACATAGCTCACGTTATACAGACACAATATCCATCAAATTTTACAACATTGTTCTAGACACTTGGTTTAGGGTCATTTTTAGCAAATTCAAAACATAATAGTGTTTCTAAAAAACAGGACACTAAGAACAACTTTGAAGTCAACTACCCTACTCATAGCCCATAATTCTAATCACTTCGATATTTTGCAAACTCGTAGGACCTATTTTCTAACAAATTTCATGTTTTAGGTTTTGTCAAAATATGTCTCTATAAACCTGAACACAGGGGTGCAATCTCGAATAACAATTGAAACCCTAAAGAAATCCATCAACCAATTCATATAAATCTATTTATAAAACATGCTCTAATGCAACTCTCCACCATTCAAAACCATAAAATCATAACATCATCATTAATATGTTGAGAGGAATAAATTATTTCTGTCAATTGAATGTTTAGCGAGCAAAGGATGTAAGATATACAGATTTAGATGCGTTTCCAACGATTCCTGGCATTCTTATCAATTGTCCCGCCAAAATCACTTTTTCCTCTCTTCTCCCTCTCCTTCACTTTCTTTGCTCTCTTATTTTGTGGTCAACATGAAATATTTCCGGTTTCCCCTCTTCTATTTGTTTCTTAGGTTTTAAGCTAAACATGAGGTGTTTAGGAGCTTAGGAGGTCCAATAAAAACTTTTGTTACTTCTTTTCCTTCGAGGTCCTTGAATTGTGCTTCTTCCACTTAGAAATGACTCAATTTATGAAATATTAATCATAGCTAATTGGTCCTTATCTAGTAATTTAGCTCGAACGCAATTGTTGAATTACCTATTTACCCCCTTTCGCATCTGCTTACTTTTAGTGCCTAATTCTCTCGTTGATGCACCATTTAGCACTTCTATAGATACACTAGAGTATTCTAACCACATATTGATAAATATAAATAATTTGTACAAGGTCAGATTCACTTATGTGCCATCTAAATAATTTGTGCAATGTTTTCATTAATGTAAATGTGAATGCAAACGCATATCATATGAATGTTTTATCTCTTATATGCATATGGATATGCAATATAAGTCGAAGTTGTGACATAAATGGCCTTTGAACTTCCTTCTGGTCATTTTTCTCATATAGCTGGTAAAACCTCTTCTTTCAAACATTTGCGAATAACATCTTTGGTGATATAGTAATCAGTTTTGTCTCTAAGACTTCGGCATCCCGATTTTGATTTTTCGTTTTTTGCCGGTTCACCGTATACGAATGGAAAAATGCCAATTTTTCTAGAAAAGTCATAGTTAGATGAAGTGATTCTTAGGCGAGCAATCACAACAATGAACATAATCGTAGTAATGGAACTTTTATTTTTACAAGTATGTAAATGTTCTTGTTCCTGTGGATTTAGGCAATACTTCTCTGAGACCTTAAACGTATAAAATCATTTTTCATTGATATGAACATAATCATACATATCAACAAGCATAGGTATTGAATCAATAGTTATACCTTGATTAATCATGGAAATGCAAAATCTCAATCTTGCTTTCTTATTTTCGTCTGTTAGAAAAGGCTTTAAGGTATAGAGTGAGATCAAATAGCACCTTTGTTGATTCGTCTATGAACTGTTTACTTTGCCATGCTCAAAGCTATAGATAATGATCTAATGTTTATACAACATCATAGAGGAATTTCGCTAATTTGATCAAAATCTATTTGAATTCTTTTGCATCCCACTGCATCGGAAGCTTTAGATAAACATCAAAGTCGCAATATTCATTCTCCAAGCATTTTTTTCTTTCTTTCCATCCATTCTTTTTTATATTAAAAATTTGGTGCAACTTGTTTTAGTGATCCTTGATTCAATTTTCCATCTTTGCTTTAAGAGAGCAAGTAATAAAAAAGAATACGTGTATGTTCATTTGTTACCCATCATATTGATTGTGAGAATTAATTTCTTGTGGCGGATCATTTAAATATTCTAAAAGAACAGAATGGAGTGGGAAAAAAACTTTTCTGGTAAAGAATTTAGATCTAAATTTAGAAGACCCATGACACAGTATTTAGGACGTGTATGAGTAAAATATTTCTAACAAAATATGAATGCTTATTGATTGTCTTTAGAATCGATAGTTTAGAAAAATTTGTCGACTTGAATGGCAGTAATCTAGTAAAATTCTTTAGCTTTACTCTAAAATTTTTTACTCAAAATATTGGGACTAATTGTTTTAGAGTTTTAGAGTTTGATTTGAAGCTCAATTCTTCTCTTGATATCCAGGAAAAAAAAATGGTGGAATGATGACTTTAATGTCTGTATGTTCATCCCACCAAAACATTTCTGGAATGATGCTTTCTGATGTCCAACAAACAATTTTACACGTTTTTGGCCTGTAATTTTGTTTAAAATTCTTGGAAGTTTAAAATTTTATTACGTATACGAGTATGTTTCAATGTAATCATTGACTATAAACTCTCCCTTGAAATAAAAAAAAAATTGGACATAGCTTTTGTTATCCAAAAAATATAATCATATTTGTTACTACTTTAATAAGGATATAACAATAAAAATAACATGCTTATATCCTTAATCTTTAAGTAAATAGAAAATGTGGCAATTCCACTTTGGGAATGAAGGAGTATTAATTATTGTGATCGATGTTTTTGTCTGTGAAAGAGGACATAATCTATACAACCTAGCATTACAGAGTGCAGAATTCGATAATCAGGTACTAACATCGATCACAACAAATTGCTAATTTTGAAAGGATCGTTCAATGCAAGCCTCATAATCGAACCACGTCTAAATCGCAGCCTAGATGGCTACTCAAGACTAGTGTTGCAGGATTGAACAAAGGAAGAAGACCGAAATCTTCCTATGGGAGAGAGAGGGGTGGTGGGAATGAAAGAGAGGGAGAGAGTTTTTTCTCCACTTCGTTAACTGATTTGTTTTTTGTTCTATAAAAACTTGCTCTCTTTATCGTCTAAGGTTTCCTACACATATTTTAGTATGTGTGGACCTTAATTGGGCTTCTCCTAATCCCATTAGGAGACCCACAACCAATCAATAGATAATTAGTCGGGCTTGTTAGCTGACTCGACAACTAACGGGTTTGGGTTCCACCCAATAACGTCATAGGCAGACTCAGTTTTGCTACATGTCTCACTCGCACATGACGGTATGGTATTTAGTCATGTTACATTATTAGTACTCATTTAATCATGTTCAATTCATACATGCAAATAGACCGTGTAAGCATCATACGTCAAGAGTACAAACACTATACACCTATCAGGGCAGTATAGTGATCTTGAAAAACATATCATGTTGTCGTTGTGCCTTCAATACAAGCTCCAGCATATGAAAGAAATTATGCATGCCTTTCCTTAGAACTTCGTCACAATCGATGCATAATCGGATATGCCTTTCAAATATCTAAGAACATGTTTTACTGCTTTTCAATGCAGTTCTCTAGGTTTGATGGGAATCTACTTAACAGGCCAACAATAAAGCAACCATCAGGTCTAGTACATATCATTGTGTACATTAGGTAACCAATGGTATTGACATATTAAACTCTCTTAACTCGCTCATGATCTTTTGGCCAATTGTGGACACTTCCTTTGGCTAAGATTGTGGTTCTTAGCTATTGGGATTTCTACGAGGTTGCAGTTTTGCATGTGAAATCATTTCAAGACTTTCTCGATGTATCCCTTTTGTAAAAGAGATAACAATCACTTCGATTGATCTCTTAAGATTTTAACCCCAATGAGGTATTCTGCATTACCTATGTCTTTCATCTCAAACCTAGTTAATAACAAGCCTTTGAAGCCTTTAATATAGGTCAGATCTTTAATAGCAATAAGGATGTCATCTACATATAGAATTAGGCTGACAAACTTGTCTTTGGAGCGTTTAAGGTATATGCAATAGTCTTTATTAATCATTTTGAAATCATATGAGATAATCACTTCTAGAAACAAATATGCCATTACCTAGAAGATTTCTTGAGACTATAAATTAATCTCTTAAGCTTGCAAACATTATGCTCACTGCTAGGGACTACGAAACCCTCATCTTGTACCATATGGATTTCTTCATCTAGTTCCCCATTGAGGAACAATCTTTATATCCATCCGATGTAACTCGAGGTCTATAGAAGTAACTAATTCTACTATCAACCTAATTGAGGCAAATATCACAACAGGTGAGAAGGTCTCGTCGTAATTGATTCCTTCCTATTGTGTAAACCGTTTAGCGACCAAACAACGTTTTTGCTTAATGGGCTTGTCTTTGACAAAACACTTAATTTCGTGTATCTACTTATTCCCAATGGCCTTTCGACTTGCGATGAGTTCAACCAATTCCCATACTTAGTTCAAACTCGTGGATGTCATTTCTTCTTTCATTGACTTAATCCATTAATCCTTAGTTGGGGATATGAGAACCTCTTACATGTTTGCAAGTGCTTCCTTATACGGTGGAATTGTTAAGAAAGCTCCATGAGGCTCTTCTATTGAAAAAGTCATTGTGGAACTTTAACTCTTATTGACTTACATGGCAGTTTGGCCTTTTGATACACGAATTGCATGTATTCGTCAAGATTTCATATACTTTTATAGGGCAAAGATTCTCATTTTGGTTTGAAATAGGATTCTCACTTCTACTTAAATTAGGGTTCATACTCCCTCTTTCATCCTTGGCTACAAAATCTTTCCCACTAGCTTAGGAACATTTGTATTGGCTTAAGGCAGAAGGCTTAAACTTTCATCATCGACCATAAAATCTTTCCCACTCGGATTGAGTGCTCCTGAATGTTCAATATCTTCTGTCTTATAAAAAGTGAAGTCCTTATTAACTTCTCTCAATTTTAGAAATTCTGTTTCAAGGAATGTGACATCTCAAAATTCATACTCGGTCACCGTGCCATCTTCTTGCTTTCCT
>CAODLS010155251.1:0-10125 GCA_948243855.1 Flueggea neowawraea | reverse complement strand
CAAGGACTCTGGCTGACCTCTTGTTAGAGCCAACAAGTATATCTTACATGCTGAGGTCATGAGGATCATGGGTACTAAGGAAGACAAGAAGAGCAAGGAAAAAGAGGTTCAAGAGGAGCCAAGTATGAAGAAGGAGATGCCTGGGGATTTAAGATCTCCTTTTAGTCCCCACTTCGAAAGGTACACACCGCTAGCTGAATCGAGGTCGACGATATTGGGGGCGATAGAGGGGTTTGGACTTATCTCTTTTCCCCCAAAGATAGACAAACCCTTTAGAAGGAATGTGGATGCCTACTGCCGGTACCATGATGTGAGTGGACATTCCACAAAAAAGTGTTGGGACTTGATGACCCGAATCAAGGCTTTAGTATGAGGTGGAAAGTTAAACCAATTCATATATGCAGACGCATGGAGAGGGAATAAGCCAAATTACCCCTGGGAGGAGAGAAGGAATGACAATCGTTGTGGAGGAGATTGGCGACGAGGAAGAAACGAGGATCAAAAGGGTCAAGGAGAACAACCTCAGGAGAATAGAAGTGACCAAAATCAAAGAGCTCCCCTAGTTGATAATTGGCTCATACACCAAGCCATCAACACAATTTCTAGAGGAGAGACGATGGTTGGGAGCTCGTCTTCATCAAGAAAAGTGTATGCTCGTCAAGCATACCAAGTTAATGCAGTGGCACACACGGAGAATATGGAAGATTTGATCACATTCACGAAAGCAGATAGAGGTGAGGTCATGCTTCCTCACGGTGATCCTCTTGTCATATCGACGGTCATCACATAATCATCATATTGTCCATGCAACAACAATTCTAATCCATTCATGCACTTTTGAATTAAATGCCTACAATTTGTGTGATCCCCCTTACTCCAATCTACCAAAATACTCCTAACCCTAGCCAATTTCTGTTGATGAATAGATTGGGAGTCCACTTGTGCCTCCTAATCCTAAACAACTTTCAAGACACCGACAAACCGTCTATGGCCGAGCAATTCTATTCAAATCGAAATGGCTCCTTCCTTTTATGCATCCGCAACAAACTGACCAAAAGAGGTTCATGGTTCGATACAACAAACTTCTCATGAAGAACCACCATGTTTTTGAATCGAACCTGAATGATTAAGTAATGATCTATTAATCCCTTTGCTAATGTCCATCATCAGAACATTTATTAGACCAAGTGAATCTAAGTTCATAGTTGTGGAGGTTATGGAGCCAACCAAATGGAATGTTTGCCTAGAGATTCTCGAAAATACCTTGTATGTTACTCGACTTCTTCTGTCAACCCAAAGAATATTTGTGTCTGACCATCATTGACAATTTCAATGGCATAAAGGAAATTTGAATTCAACTGCGATATACGAATGAACATATTATTTAATACTTTAGCATCATCACTTCTAAGACACCAAGAGGCTAGTATTTATTCATGGGTTTCCTGGATGGGGCTAAGATGAATGGGAGATGAACCACTTGAAGGCATAATTATTGATGAATGTAGAAACATGTGCAGGGCTATAGAGCAAGTAATGGCCAACGCAAAGCATTAGTGGTGTTTGTGGCATGTAAGTTAAGAGATCTATTTGGGGAAGTATTTTGTGACAATGTCACTAATGTTGATTTTTAACGAAATTGGAATTGTATGTTGAAGGAGTTTGAACTTAAAGATAATGAGTGACTTTCCAAATTATATTCGGGAAAGGATATTTGTGGTGCCTGTTTATGCGAAAGATACTTTGTAGGAAAGAATGCAGTCTACATAACGAAGCAAAAGCATGCACTCATACTTCGACGGTTTTGTTCATCATGGTAGCTCCCTTGAACAGTTTATTGAGTATTACGAGATTTCTATTAGGGAAAATTTGAGAAATAAAAGAAAGATAATAATAACTCTCAAACAATTAAGATTAAGCTTGGGTAGTACTTACAAATAGGAGAAGAAGTTGCAAAAGGAGATTTATTTATTGTTTTGGGAAGAGGTAAATGTTTGATTTATTGCAATATTGTAGACCAAATAGAACTTAATGGAATTTGGAATTATCGGGTTATGGAGAATGTTCGCAATAGGATTGGGTAGTCCATGGCAGTTGTTTATGGCGTTGACTACGTTAGTGATACGTCATACATAAGTTGTATTTGTGGTAAAATTGGGAGAACTAAAATTCTTCGTTTCTTTGTGGACATGCTTTTAAAGTTTCTATACTTAGAGGTGTTAAATTGTTTGGGGCACTATAGTTTGCAATGATGGAGAAAGAATGTTTCTAGACCTTATTATAACATAGCCATCATCAATGATACATTCAACTCTAACACAAGGTGATTACGAGAGGTTGAGAAGGCCTTTAACAGGCAATTAGTATGGCCTTGACAGACAAAGAAAAGCCTTTCGACTAACTAGGGCTCTAATTGAATATGGACGAAGTTGCAAAAGACTGCAAACATTGAACAACAGTGAGTCGATTGGTGGAATAATAGGAACAAAATATGTAGGCGGTGTAAATGCACTAGAATTTAGGCAAGGAGATAGTAACCAATTGATTGTATCATATATTCTTACCTTTGAAATCCTAACATATAACATTGTCACGACTTTGAGTTTTCCTTTCAAAAAAATAATTATGATTCGGTTAAAAAGCCAAATTACAACTAAGCAAACCCCAATTCCTATGTATATGTCTATCAGTCTTGATCGTATACACTACACATACACATTACTTTTTATTATTCACTCGTCAATAAATATTCCTGTTATACTCATCCCACTAATATCTAATACAACATGCATCAAACGAAAAGAAAACTTATACTACAACATGATGCATTCTCTAAATTAATAGATTTCCATCTTCATTAGTTGATTGGTGGACAATCATTACATCCCACAACATGCTTTTATTATAAAATATGTACCATGTGTCCTTTGCCACACATACTTCTCTACCAAAAATTTGATCTCCCAATTCCTTTCCCGCCACTTTGCATCTTCTTCCCCAATGCCTCGTACTTCCAAAGCTAAGTTTAAACCCACAATCCCCTTCCCAAAAATGAGAGCTAGACTCCCCAATCCACTCCTCAGGCCATGCCAATGTTTTCGGATATCAAGTGTAACAAAACACCAGGTACAAAGTCAACTTAGGGACACTGTTCATTAATAACGTTATTTTCCTCCTCTTTTTTTAACAATTTTCTTTAACACTCTACACTCTTGCTCAGAATCCAACTTCAAGACTCCATACCTTCCTCCTTAATTGTAGAGAAGATGTAGTTTGAAACACTTTATATGTTATATGAACTACGGGCTCACATTTGCATGAAGTTTAAGCATTAATCGAAGAGTTGACATGGCATTTGGGCACAACGCCTACCATTGTCAATCCTATCTGCACTTTGGCTTAATGAAGCAATATGTGTTAACGATGCTAAGGTCTTGTTGTCTCTCATCAAAGAGTACTGGTGTTGGACAATACTATTCCTACACCATCAAAGCTACTTGTCTCTAAATGGAATGCAAAACACCATCGTTTGAATGTTTCTCTACTCAAGGGGATGGAGTTGATATACTTCAGCAACGCGTCGGTCTCTAAATAAGAATTTGTTTTCTTATCATCATCATATCTAGAAACTCCCATCTCACTAAATGTGTAAATAAGACTCTTGCCAATCCCACGTTTACCTATTAAAGTCTTCATTAGTGAAATCATGGGTATCTTTTAAAGTGTTCTCTATTGTCACTATGTTTTTCATTTTACGTCTTCTAATTGGGCTCACAATTTTGGAAAACATATCTGGCCTGCAAATAAATAGGAATGCAATTGTTTTCATTGCCATTTTATTATAATTGTTACATTTTTATAAGCAACACTATTGACATATTGTACGATTGAATCAGAGGATAGTTTAAAGATGAACTGATATTTGTAAAATATTAGTTACCTTCGTTATAACTTTTTAAGATAGATTTTGGAATATTTCTTTATAAACAACATTCTTTGTATGAGTGTAAGTGTTTCCATCTTTATGACGAATAAGCATCTTCAATCCCAATCTACTCTTCACTCTTGAAACCGCAACGTATAGTTGGCCATGACAAAATACTGGACGCGGTAAATACAGTTCGACATGAGATAGGGATTGTCCTTGGCTCTTATTAATAGTCATAGAAAAATACATAACCACTGGAAATTGTCTTCTTTGAAACTTGAAAGGTAATTTGATGTCTGATGGTGTCAAGAAAATGTGCGGAATAAACACCTTCTACCTAGTATTGCTACCAGGAATTATTTTTGCTTCAATTACATGTTCACATAACTAAGTGACAATTAGCCTTGTTCCATTGCACATACCAGAAGATTGATCAATGTTTTGTAGCTACATTACTGAGACCCAAACTTTGAAGGTGACTTTGTGATTTGGAATGCTAAAAGATGTGATACTATTAAAGAATTCAACAGTGTATACATCTTCACGTCCATTTGAGTATTCATCAACCTTGCACATACTATCAGAGTTTAAATATGTTTCTTCTTTTCCAGGACATGTTGAGAGAACATACTCATTTACTTGATCAACCACTTCTAAAGTTGGGGCGAGAATAACATGTTCTTGAATATAAGTTCCGTCATTGATTTCATCAAGTAAATTGGGATATGTGCTTTGAACAATTGCTTGAAGAGGGTTGGCAAAATCTTTGATGATGATGTCATTTGGGATTTCCACATCAGCGTCTCTTTCATTTTTGCAACTAATTGTTCCATCGCCAATCTTCAAAATCCAATTAGAAAATGCTTTCAACTTATTTGAATTAGTATTAGAACTACCAATATGGAGTCTCATGTTTTTGTCAACTTAAGAACTTTGCAAGAACTCCATAAGTATGACAAACACAATGTCTCCAACAATTATACAAGCAACTTCAGAAGCAGTGGGAAGATTGTACCTTTATCCATCGTATTTTCTCTCATTAATCAACTTCATTTTGAAATTTCTTAACCCATGTGACACAAATCTATCCTTTGCTTGTCGGAATGAGCGAGCCAAAACAATATTATGGTCTAGCATCTTCTTCAAATCTTCAACAATAGATGCATCAAATTGATTTTCAGCATTACTCGAGCTGCAAATATTTTGATATTAATAAAGAAGCCCGTTAATTTGAAATATTAAGTATAGAAAATTGTCGTAAAGCAATTTTTTTGGTATGTACCTAACAACACTCATTTTATTTGCAACTTTATTTTCAGTGTCATAAATGTAAAGTTGTGCGAACTTCGGTGCTGAGCCAAAATTTGATAATAGACTCCCGAGTCTATGGTACTTTTGACCATGTAACTTAAACACATAAGGCCCATTGTCATCATTTACCTTCCTGTCAATTTCCCCACCCATTGATATGAAAGTGATATTTGTGTTATTAGGCTAGTAATTGTGGTTGTATTTTTTGTTATTGTGCATATTTAATATAGTTTAAATGTGTGTATGTGGAAGTTTTAGGAAGTTACTAGTAATTGTTAATGTGATTGATTGTGATCTTTAATTGTAGTTTTTATTGGTCAATAAATGGGTTTGGTGGTTACTTGTGTGTTGAATGTCATTTGGTGTAGGTGGCAGTTGTTAAGACTAGCATTTAAAGATGGCATTTGGTATGCATAATGTATGTCTCAACCGAGACAAATGTATCAGTCATGAGAAAATGAAGGCTGGATGCAATGCCTAAACTGAGACATTTGTCATGACCGAGAAGAAATGGGAAGCTGGCAAGGACGATTTTTACTTGGAGAAACTAAATAGTGACTCAACTGTAACTTATCTAAGATGTACTAACACTCATTCTGTCACAACCCAAAGCCGGGTCATGACCGATGTACGAGGTGAACCGTCTGTGGAAGCCCGACTCATCTCGCATAAGCCTCAGAGTACAAAAATACATACTCAAATTCAATTTATTAACTGGCTTATTATTTATGTTAAAATATTGTACAAATAATAATTTTTAAAGAAAACAATATTATTGAATACTAAATAAAGATAGCCACATTTTCAAAATACTGAACAAATATTTATAATTAAAAAATAATTTAATCATTATAACAATGAAATACAGGATCATAACCCACCACTTAGTGTGGAGCATCTAACAGAACTGAAAATCGGACCCGAACAATAGGGCACTCACTGTAGACCAAGGTACCTCATTGAGCATGAAAAATCAAACGTCTGCTATCAAGTATACCTAAAAAATGAGGTAAAAAGGAAACAAGGAAAAAGAAGGGTCAAACCCAGTGAGAGACAATACTCCAGAACACCTCATACGTGCCTCATAAAGACTGTTTTAAAAACCGTTCAAAATATACCACATGCAGATATTAGTGTACATACGTATATACGCTATATACAAAATAATACTATTTTTGAAAACCGTTTCGAAATCTTTCGCAAACAAGGCATCCAACAGACATATATACATATTATTAAAAATATTTTTTCAAATAAAATATTTAGTTTTCAAAATATGGAATAGCCAAAATATTTCCTTTCAAAAGATTTAGCAAAACTCGTCTTTATTTTTCCAAAATAGTTTCAGACAGAAAATTTCCAAAATGTTTTTTAGACAAAGTATTTTCCAAACAATTTTCAGACAAAAGTCTCGAAATCATTTTCAGGCAAAAGTCTCCAAATCACAAAATATTTCCAAAATATTTTCAGACAGAGATTTTCAGATTATTCTCAGACGAAAACATTTTTAGACGGAAAACATTTTTTGACAGAAATATTCCAACTCAATGGGACCTAATCTGATAACTGATAGATGACAAAGTGAGCTCCACCACTAGTCTGAATATAGCATGTATTTGGCCAGATACATGGTCGCCCTTTTACCCAGGTAATTAGGGCATTGACTAATTACTGGTATACCAAAGACTACGACCCTCATAGCAAGGTATCCCATATCGTTATGTTTTTGCTGAAAACATATCGAAATACAAAATCCATTTCAAACTTTCAGACAATATTTATTTCAAAAATATTTCAAAGCACCAAAATACATTTATTCTTTTCAGATCGGAACACTCATTTCAGAATAAAATATCTGTTTTAGAAAATATTCTTCAATCCAGAAAGAATATTTTTTACAAAACATTTCTGAAATCCATACAAAAGGTTTGTTTCAAAAACTCATAATAAATATTAAACCATAATATTTATTTTCTAACACCTTTGAAATTCCCAGAGGGAAAAATTCATTTTCACAACAGAAGTTTCACACAGACAGATTCTAGGATTTTTATCATTTAATTATACCAGATTACATGCAAATGGTCAGACACAACAAAAATGATATAATTTAGAAGATACAGCCTATGTGTCTGAAACCGTCATCTACTCACCTAGACATCGAGCTAATAATCCAGTCGCAGTTCACTGGTGAAGGATTGATCGCCTCGAGAACTGAACAGAACTGAGAACAAAGATTTATTACAATAGTCAGATACGGTACTACGACATTACTGAATATGTATGCAATGCAATGCAGGTTCGGACCCTCGAAGTAACTGAAAATCCATCCTGGGTGAGAATCCATCACCCTCGACCCTAAATACGAAATCTACTTAAAATTATAGTTTGGTCCCCGACCAGTATAAAATTATGTTTTAGTCCCCGAGACTTAACAAATTTCAAAACAATTCTCAAAGTATCCTGGAAGTGCTAACTAGTCTTACATAAGTCAGAATTCTCAAAAAAGTCTCCGAACTCTCAGAATTTACAAAACTAGCCAAGTTCTTCAAAATTACAAATATGTCTCCAAGTTTTTTCAAAATTACAAATCTATACCTCAGATTTTAGAAGTTACAAATCTGGAGAAAACTTTTTAGAATTTACAAAACTATCAAAGAGCATAAATTTATTCTAAAAAATGTCAAACTCTCGATTTGACAGACATAGATCGATCTCAACCTCAGGAACATTAATCTATCAACACTTTCCCCAAACAAACAACAAATTTGGCCAAAATCAACCAAACACAAATCTAACCCTAGCTTCACCAAAAACTCATCAAATCTTTCGATTCAAGGCTTGAATCGTGTTTATCTAAGTCCTATCTGATATATTCTAGCATCCCTTAACATTCATTCATCAAGAATTATCCGAAATTTGAAACCCAAACTCAAATTCGGCCAAGAACAAACCCATTTATGAACATGATTGATTCTCATGATTTAAAGCTATCTCTAGGTGTTTCTAGACTCCATACATCCCGATTTAACAACTCCTAGCCATCATTCCAACAGAAACATCACGAATACGAACCTATGAGCACTTTACTCAAAACCCTAATATGAGCAATCTTGCAGAAAGGTTTAGAAGCTTAATCTCACCTCAGATGATGTTAAGGAATGATGGGTGAGCAAAGAAAGAGAGATTCAAACCAGATTGAGAGAGATGTGGGTGAGAAATGGAGTGAAATGACGAATGAGGTCGGGTTTATAAGGACTAACGGATCAAAACGCACCATTTCAGCGAAGTAACAAAGCAACATACGTCATTCTCATGCTCAACGTACGTTACTGTCATCCACAATGTGCGTCATACATCATCAACATACGTTGTGATGCATCCAGTAACCACGAATCCGAAACAAACACAATACAACATACGTTGTTCATGCCAACATACATTGATCATCCTCGCACCCTAGATAACGTACGTCTTTCTTGGCTCAACAACGTGCGTTGATACTTCTGTGCACATATATGGTTTCCAACGTGTTCTTAACTTCAAATCATAAATCCCATCACTCCCTGGACTTAGCCACACCCAAACTTTCATGGATAACACCTTTAAACATTCTCAAACATCTTCAAGCACCTAACATCACTTCAATCATTCTCATGCTCAACGTACGTTACTATCATCCACAACGTGCGTCAAACATCATCAATATACGTTGTGATGCATCCAATAGCCATGGATTCGAAACAAACACAATACAACATATGTCGTTCATACCAACGTACATTGATCATCTTCGCACCCCAAATAACGTACGTCTTGCTTGGTTCGACAACGTGCATTGATACTCCTGTGTACATAGATGGTCTCCAACATGTTCTTAACTTCAAATCATAAATCCCATCACTCCCGAGACTTAAACATATCCAAACTTTCATGGATAACACTCTTAAACATTCTCAAACATCTTCAAACACACAACATCACTTCAATCATTCGAGGTTCAAATTGGAATTGAACTAAGATCATTCGAAGTCGAATGACGTTCCACCAAGACCTGGTTAGAATTTGGTCGGAACGTTGTAGAGAATTGATCGGAACGGACAGTGTATTACATTTAGAGCATTGCTAATGCACATAATATATGTAGCTCATCTCATAAAAAAAATCACAATAAAGAATGAACATATCATACCTCAACCCAAAGAAGGTTGTAATTCAATAGCTCCTATCAAATTAAAATTTAAGTATATTAGTCCACTTAATATCATATTCTGCAGAAGACTTTCAAAGAAAAAAGAACAAATAAGTGAACTACACACCTTCGAAAATTCTGGAGATGCAAAAAGCCTACGATATTTCTTATCGACAAATAAATAATCCCTCCCTACCTCAACCAAATTGGATGTGTGAAGCTGAAAGCAAACAGAAAATGGAAATGGAAATAAATGTCCTCTACTACAGTGTGAACCAAAATGGATGCCATGTAGCCTATGAGACATAGCTGATAAGTTCCTCTATATTTCCTATAAGCCAAAATGATTCAAAAAGCATTAATTGAAACAATGGATCTTCTATAACAAGTTACGATATGTGGACTTTGGAGGCATTCAATTTCAAGAACTCCAATAAACTCTGGAACAAGCTAAAAATCAAATCTTTGCTTCAATCGCTAACAAATTATCAAGAACATAATCCTACTCACTAACATGTCCAGCTTCGCAAAATACAAGTCTTCATTGAAAAACTAAGCATTTCTTTCAATTCTACAAACACAACGAAGTAAATATGTAAACTTTCAGCTTCACTAAACAAAAGCAACCCCATCACAGAACTAAATCTTTTAAAAAGAAAGTACTGACCGACGCTGTTAAGCATTAATAAAATTT
>CAODLS010155187.1:0-18195 GCA_948243855.1 Flueggea neowawraea | reverse complement strand
TTTTGATTAATGAGGTGTCTATTGGTTAATGATGCCCTTTCTGTCTAGGGTCTACTTTTGTATTGTAAGAGCTCTGCACTGGGATGTTGTTGGGTTACGGGATTGCCACTTTGGCTTTTGATATGTTTACACTGATATTATTTTGATATATTTATTTAGTTATATGTATATTTGATTTCATATAAAATTATTTTATATATCGTTCACTTTTGATAAATAAATGTTTTGATAATTAAATAATTCAGGCAGTATGTTCTGATCTTTGAGGCTTGTGCGAGATGGGTCGGGCTCCCATAGACAATTCGTCTCGTACGCCATTCTTGGCCCAATTTTGGGTCGTGATAGGTGGGGAATAGGGCTTAACTTCCTCTTGGTGAGTAGGTTTTTCTTCCAATTTTCACCATTTTCTCATAATTCATCCTTTCATAATCAAACATCACCTTTATACCCTTTTCAACTCGAGGATCCTCCCACACACTTGGTTTCACAAGCTCTTTCCCACTTCTCAAAGTAATAGCCATTACACTCTCATTGGGATTCACCTGAGATGTGCTAGACAACTTCCCATTTTCTCTATCCGAAATGGTCTTGGCTATTTTCCCCATTTGCCTCTCAAGGTTTTGGATAGTGGTTTCTTGAACTTGAATGGCTTGGTCCACCTTGGCATCTCTAGCCTCCATCTTAGACATAAATTGCTTAAATAAATGTTCCAATGGTGGCTTTTTGTCTTGGCTTTCTTGTAGGGGTGGTGGCTGGTGTTGATAGGGTGGTTTTGGTTGATAACAAAAAGGTCCAATTGGTCTAGATTGTGAAAATTTTGGTTAGTGTTTGGGTCTCTCCATGAAAATTTTGGGTGGTTTCTCCAACCTATATTATAGGTGTTGGAATATGGGTCATTCCTAGGTTGAACATTTGGGAATCCCCTCACAAAATTTACTTTCTCATAATCAACTCCTTTACCACTATTCAAACCATAATGCAATTCATCATGTCCCAAAACATGACAATAAGCACATTTCTCCCTAGTCAGGTTTTGTTTTTGCAATAATAAATTCACCTTTTTCGTCATTTCATCCAATTGGGTAGCCAAATCAAGACAAGGAACATTTACCTCATGCACGTCCACTATTCTTCCCCTAACGGCTTTTTGTTGTCAATTTGTTGCCAACATCTCATATATGTCGTAAACCTCCTCAGTTGTCTTCTCTCCAAAATAACCATTTGAAACGGTATCCACAAGCATTTGCCCATTAATTGTCAACCCATCATAAATTATTTGAGTTAATAGTACCAAGGAAAACTGATGATGTGGGCATTGACTCAATAATAGCTTGAAGCGTTCCCATGACGCATGAAAGGGCTCACCCTCAAATTGTGAGAAAGAACAAATATTGCTTCAAAGTTCAACCGTCTTTTGGGGAGAGTAGTATTTCATTATGAACTTTCCATAATTCTCCTATGAAGTACCAAGTGACCCTTTTGGCAAATTGATCAACCAAATCTTTGCCCAGTCCTTCAATGTTTAATGTCATCACAGGGAGCATCACGACTGTGATTCCAGGGTGTGATGGGAGTCACGTCCAAATTCATCTTTCTTCACGATAATGAGCCATGACCGTGAGAGTTTCACGGTCAATCTCATGAAGCTCATGACCTTGATGAGCTACTATTTTGTTGGAGAGTTTGCATTGTTCATCATGACCTTGGTCACATCCTTCATCATGACTGTGAAGGAGTCGTAGTTTGCCTTACGATCGTGATTGGTTGTTGTGATGCAATCATGGCCTTGCCTCTACTTGCGCACAATCTCGCTCATGATCGTGGGCCACCACTGTTTGTTCAACTCGTGCAATGATTTGGTGAGTTCGGCTTTGGCACCTTTTGGCCACATTTTTCTCCTCATTCATTTCCACTTCCTTTGCACTCTTGAATCCTTCAACCTTCATGCATTTTCTCGCGTTTTCAATCCAATTTCACACAAATCAATTAAAACCTACAAAACACGAGAAAATATATAAATTCAACGATAAATACTCAATTGAAGGATGAAAATGCTAGAAATACTTGCTTAATATATATGTAATTTTAGCATACATCATAAGACTTTAGAACACACATGCATGAATGTTTACATACCCATCCATACTCATTTTTTTATAGAAGTTCATGTAGAATAGTGATCTAGAACGTGTGTGCAAGCCAATGGACTAGTACATGCATACGTGCAAAAAATAGTCTTGCATGTTGAATGTGGTGTTAGATTAGGATGAATTTGATGTATTTGAGCTGGAAAATCACTAATTTTGATTTAATAAAAGAAGCAGATGAAAAATTTGGTAAGGAATGTAATCATCAAAGTGTTCTTAAAGTGCATGCATAGATTTATGCCTATGTTGGAAGAGGAAATTGATGATTTTGATGATGTCTTACATCGTATGTTAATAGGTTATGTTCTAGAAGGTAATATGTAGTGATTTGGGTGATTGAGAATCAAATTGTGTGTTGGTGGCTCAATGTAGGGATGTTTTTGATAAATGTCTATTGCAGGGACTGAAATATAGAAATTCTCATAATTTGATGTCTAAAATGTAAATGTAAGATAATTGGAGGACTAAAAGGTAATTTTTTAAAACTTAAGGGATTGAGTTGTAAAATGTTGAGACCTTAACGACTAAATTGCAATTTGTATAAACTTGAGGGACTAGAACTATTATTTTGCAATACACTATTTTATCGAGAGACAGAGTTAGACCTCGATCGAAATAGGATTCTGACCTCAATAAGGGTTTGGGGATATTCATTTGCATCTTCATGCATATATGTACTGCCACAGTTACCATGTGTGATGTAGGAATATATAATTTCAGCTTTGTGCAATTGTCGAGATGACTAGCCATCCGCTGCATTCTGTAACTGAATCTTTGATTTGACATCCAGTTGATTTGGATGTCATACTAAACAAATAGGTTGTGTGTTTTAGAAATTTATATTGTTTTTTATGTGTTGGATCTTGCATGTAATCTAGACTAATTAAAAAATCGGTAAATCATAAAATATGTTGATGTGAAATTCGAACATGAGGAAATCCGTATTTGATATAACAAAGATATGATATAATGTCTATGATTATTTGTGTATTATGTATGACTATCCGTAAAAAAAAAAACTATGTATAATTTGATATGGCTTAGACACCTACCTACTAGGGGCATAGCCTTCGGTATACCAATGGACAGTTAAGGCCAGTTACCCGGGTTGGTGGTAACCCATGTGTCTAGCCAAACACACGTGGATAGGTGGCAATGAGTCCATATCTATGTGGGGGGGAGGGGGGGTTAGCCTTCAGGTTCCATTAACCTGATGGACAACAACAAAAAGAAATCAATTTCAGATAAATTATAAAAATGGATATAAATTATGCAAGAATATATTCTTCAATAGTCCATTGATGATGTCATTAAAGAGATCAAACATCTCTTGAATAGATTATTCCTCCTCCATCTTGAACAACTCATATTTGTGCATAGGAGAGAAATCTTGTTCTCCTTGGCTTGGATTGTTCCCTTATAAGCAACCTCCGAAGTTCGCCAAATGTTTTGAGGATTTGCACATTGTTGGACCTTTGTTGAACTGAGATTTGCTCAAAGAACAGTAGAGAACATACATAGCTTTGTGATTATAAGATATTAGCCTTTTGTCATTTTCATTTCATTCATCTTTTGACTTCTTCACTTTTCTCCCATCTACAAGATTTGTTGGCACAAATGGACCATCTTCTACCACTTGCCATATATCCACATTTTTTTATTTGACAAATACCATCATTCTGGTTTTTCAATAAATGAAATAAATGCCATCAAATAAAGGAGCTCTATTAACAACTAAACCTTCATATCTTGAAATATCATAAATGGATGCCATTTATGGAAACTTTAACTGTTTGGTTGTTAAACCAAAAAAATTATCAAAAGCATAAGCTCTGATACCAATTGTAAATTCAGTCCCAAAAGGAATGGCACTCCAAGATGGGGTGAATTGGAGTTTTATAGATTTTAAAACCTTTCTTAAAAATCTTTTGCAAGTAAAACAAAATAACAAAGCTTATGTGTAAAATCAAAGTGTAAATGTGGAAACAATAAAACCACCCATCCATATACAAGAATATAAATCAAATGTAAATACAAAGCAAATAAATGAGTTAAGGGACTAGAGAACAAATCTGATTTATAGTGATTCAGTCCTCTTTGACCTACATCCACTCCTCTAGATTCCCTAGAGAATTTTAATCAACTATCTCCTCACTTCTAGGTGGAGAAAAACCTTTTACACCATTTCTTTTTGCGGAATCAACAAGCAAACCATTACACCTTGTTTTGTGGGCTCAACAAGAAAACCCACACTCTAGTTCTTGCAGGCTCAACTAGAAAACCAACACCCTAGTTTTTTTGGGCTCAACTAGAAAACCTATACTACTTGTTTTTTGGACCAAACAAGTAAACCAAAAATCTAGTTTTTACGAGCTCAACTAGAAAATCATTACCCACTAGTTTTTCTAAGGTTCAGTAGTAACCACTTCATTTTTTCTAAGGCACAATAAGAAAATATATCTACCCTAAACAAACAACCTTGATTGTCACAAATCAACCCAATATATAACAGTTTTAACCTCACACAAATCCATAAATGTGATATCAAGTAAATAAGAAAATGAATAGCAAACTTAACAAAGGTCTATCTATTTTGTTCTTCTGATCTGAGATGTCTATTTATAGCCATTTGAAAGAATATAGTCGTTAGGAGCCTCAAAGTAGTCGTTGTGAAACAAATAGAAAATATTTTCTTAAATGACGTCAAATTCTTCTATGTGCGTAGCTGCTATCTACATGCATAGTTCCTTCACGCTCCAGAAGTATATGTGCATTGCAAGAACTCTAGTATTAACTGCCTTGTGATAATTGGCATCTACGTGCCTTGTCACCCTTCTACGTGCGTAGGCAGTTTGATCAACGTGCATTGTAGCATGATCTGTGTTCGTTGTTATAATCTTCTGAATATGCAATTTAACCCAGACATTTTGGAACGTACGTAGCACTGTATTCTATGTGTGTTGTCAGATTTGTTCAAGATTTCACCTTTGATTCTTCATATGACTATGTTAGGAATATAAAAATTCAAATCCTGAGGAGCGTCTTGGCTTTGTCTTCATTTGCAGATAGTCAATGTGCATAGGACATCTACTACGTGCGTAATGCCTTCAACTCAAAGGTCACACCTTTAGCCCATCTACGCACTTTGCTCATGTGATCTACGTGTCACCATCTCAAACACATGACTCCTCTGAACCCTTTATTGACTACGTGTGTTACACATTCCTCTGCGTGCATAGATCAAAGTATGATGCTCATTGTATCTATGGCCATTCAAATCTACGTGCTTTTCTCACTGTCTGTGTGTTTTACTGCCATTTCTTGGTGATCTACGTGCATAAACATGGCATAATGTACGTTGTGATTGTACATCAGATATTCTGCACTTTTCATCTCTTTCGTGGATGTTTTTTATTCATCATCATCAAAACCGAACTCAACAATCTCCCCCTTTTTTATGATGACAAAACATACATGAATTTGAAAATCTATTCATCAATAACAAACATTTTGATCAAGGATTTCACTCCTTGTCACTTGGTTAGTTCAACACAATAATATGCATAATGTTCAAATCAAGAATGATACCAATTGAATGATACTAATAGATAAAGAACTTAAACAAATTCATGCACACTTCTCCCCATTTTTTGTATCATCAAAAAGGTTTTGCAAAACCAACACTTTCCCCCCTTTTTTCAAAGAAAACATGATAAAGAACATTTAGCACACTTAACTTCCCCGAATCAAAATATAACTTTTAAATAAATTATTTTTGGAAGCAAAACACCCCCTTTTTGTTTCAAAACATGCATAGCAATAAAAATGTATCTCCCCTATTTTAAAAACACAAACTCAATGTGTGCATTAATACCAGTTGTTGAATGGAAAGAGATACATATTGAAAAACATAAAATGCAATCAACTCAAATAAACAAGTAACAATATATTAAATCAGAATGCATATATTAAAAACAAGTTTGATTTCAATGAAAGGGGCCACATTTTCTTTTCATTCTCTATCCTTGAGGGTTGTCAAGCATATTCCTCCAATTTTACCATCATCACTTGAACTTGAATCATCTTCACAAGAATATTGTTTTTCTCCTTTTGCCACATTTTTTCAAATAAAGGCAATCCGGTTTGACATGGCATGGTTTATTTCACTCATAGCAAATGAGTTTGCTCTTCCTCTTGCTTGCCTCCTTTACACCTCTTCCTTTGTTAAGGAACTTTCGGAATTTCTTAGTGAAGTACTCCAAATCTTCAAGATCGGTTTCTTTATCATCATCTTCCTCACTTGAGCTTTCAATGTATTTTGATGCCACGATTGCAATGCCCAAATATTTCCATACTCATTTCATTGGTGAGAGGAACCAAGTAAATCTTTTAATGAAAGGGAATTGAGATCCTTGGCTTCTAAGGGACAAGAATTTGTGTATGATTTTCCAAGAACTTTGAGACCATTGATAATGTCATTAAAGCAATAAAACATCTCTTGAATAGATTCTTCCTCCTCCATCTTGAACAACTGATATTTATGCACTAGGAGAGAAATCTTATTTTCCTTGACTTGACTAGTTACCCTATAAGCAACCTCTAAAGTTTTCCAAATTTCTTGAGCATTTGCATATTGTTGGACCTTGTTGAACTAAGATTTCAAAAAATATTAGAGAACATGCATAGCTTTGTGATTATAAGAGATAAGACTTTTGTCATTGTCATTTAATTCATCTTTTGGCTTCTTCACTTTTCTCCCATCTACAAGCTTTGTTAGCACAAATGGACTGTATTCCACCACTTGCCATATAGCCACATTTTCTGATTTGAGGAATGGCATCATTATTGTTTTCCAATAAATATAATCACTGTCATCAAGGAAATAAGCTCTATTAATAGCTAAACCTTCATATCTTGAAATATCATAAATGGATGCCATTTTTTAAACTTTAACTCTTTGGTTGTTAAACAAAAAAATTATCAAGAGCACAAGCTTTGATACCAATTGTAAATTTGGTCCCAAAAGGAATGGCACTCCAAGAGGGGTGAATTAGAGTTTTACCAATTTTAAAATTTTTGTTAAAATTCTTTTACAAGATAAACAAAATAACAAAGATTATGAGTAAAATCAAAGTGTAAATACAGAAGCAATAAAACCACCAATTCACATACAAAAACATAAATCAAATGTAAATGCGAAGCAAAGTAAATGAGTTGAAGGAAGGGAGAAAAAAAATTGATTGATGGTGGTTTGGTCTTCCTTGACGTACGTCCACTCCTCTAGAACCCCTAGAAAATTTCAATCCACTATTTCCTCACTTCTGGGTGGAGGGAACCGTTTACACGACTTCTTTTTACGAGATCAACAGGCAAACTGTTACACCATGTTTTTACGGGCTCAAAAAGAAAACCAACACAATAGTTTTTACAGGCTCAACTAGAAAACTATTACCCTCTAGTTTTCTAAGGTCACTAGCAACCACTCTTATTTTTTTAAGGCACAAGAAGAAAACTTATCTACCCCAAGCAAACAACCTTACTTGTTACAAAATCAACTCAATATATAACAATTTCAAGCTCACACAAACCCAAAAATGTGATAGCAAGTAAATAGCTAAAATATGTTAAAAAGGTAGAGATGAGAGAGAAAATGAATAACAAACTTAGCAAATGTCTCTCTTTTTTTCTCTTCTCATTTGAGACGTATATTTATAGCCACTTGAAAGAATATAATCGTTATGAGCCTCAAAGTAGCTTTCTAAAACAAATAGAAAATATGCCCTTAAATGACGTCACATTCATCTATGTGCATAGCCTTCTATCTGTTATAGCGTGCCTTAATGCCATTTTCACATGATCAACATGACTTGCACAGGCATAACGTGCTTTGTATTTGATAGGTTGCATTTTAGACATATTTAATGTTACATTTTATGTTTGTTTTGCATTATAAATTGTTATTATTAGTGTCTTTTTATGTCTTTTGGCTTCTTTGGTGTTTTAAGTGGAATGTTGGTGAAATGCGTGGATTTGGAGCGATTTTGGGCACATTTCAGCTTGGAGGGCACTTTGGCATGACCATGTTGTAGAGGGCACGAAGATTGTGCTGACTTGTTACCCATTGGGCCGCGTGTTTTCACTAGTGGGCCTTAGGATTTGAGCCTCATGGACGTGTTTGAAGGCTGCTAACCTATTTTTACTGCTGGAACAATACATTAGGGTTATTATGATTATTATTATTTTATCAATATTATTTACATTAGGATTAGATTTTCAGGGAGAACACATATAAATACTCTCTTAAACTCATTATTTAGGAGGATTTTCATTACCCTAAGGGGGCAGCAAGCCCCTCAACTATATTCTTCCATATTTGCATGTTTCTTCTTGGTTTGAGTAGCTAAACAATTCTTTAGTCGAGGTATTTTCAAGGTTTGATCCTAATATGTTGTGAGACTTATGTTTTTATATGTTATTGAATATTTTGAGTATTCAGTTTATGTGCCTTAGTTCTTTTATTATTGTGTATGTTGGTTGATTGATAAGAGCTCGTTGATTAATTGGATGAAATAATATATTGTTATTTAGGATTGATAGTGTGTCATATTAATCCTAATCTAGGTAACAAGCAACATGGGTGTATGTAGTTTGGGCATTATTCATTGTTGAACTGAATAATCTAGTTTAAATGATTTACGGTGTTTTCGACTTCACTGGCTAGGATAGAGGTCTCTTTGGTTCTTACTACTGTCATAGATTAAACCTTACCGGGGTTGTCTAGTGGTTAAAAAAATAGTATGTAGGGCATCCCGGGGCTATTGATTAAGCAAGAAAATATTGGTTAATTGAGTGTGTCACCATTAACTATAACTCTGTCCATTTGAATGCTTAATATTTATCTTTTGTGTCTATGATCAACAAAAAGGATTGAACGGATGAAATACTTTGGCTAGGCATTTATTCCTATTGATTTCTATTCATTTCATTTCAATACTCTTTACTTTAATTTACTATTTTTGTCTGTGTGGATATCTAATCTTCGTTCACTACATTTCTTGTTTATATTATTCATTCTGTTTTCTTGTTTTCGACAAGTAAATAAATTTTACCAATCTCTGTGGATCGACCATGTTCACTGCTATACACAAATCTTTTCTGAACAGGTTAATTACATTTTGGTGGGTTTAACACCCTATCAAATTTGGCATTGTTGCCGAGGATTGGTTTCAAAGTTTATTTATTTGTTACTTTTGTTGTTTGTGTAGATTTTCTTTAGCTGCTAAAAAAATGAAAAAAAATATTTTGATCATGGATAGTGACTTGCATTACTTTGGGTACGCTTAAGATCCATATGAGGTATGTATTTCCAATATGGAGCATATGCTTTCAGAAACTAATTCTATTTTGGATCGAAGTGCAGCCATGCAGAAATCACGTTTCTCCATACTATCAAAACACCATGTTCTCAATGCCTCAATATGACACATTCTCAAATTCTTTTCATGACTCTTATGGTTGTTACGATAATGCTGACCCTTATTTACAAAATGACAATTTAGGATGGTGGGAGCATCCTAATTTCAACGACAGAGGAAAGCCAGAAAATTTTCATCAATTTTAGCCTGAATTTCTAACTACTCCAGAACATGAAGATGACCTCCAATCTTTAAAAGAGATGGTGCAAAGGCTTGGCGAAACAAATCAACAATTTCAGCCTGAACCACCAGTTGCTCCAGAATTTGGAAAGCAGATTATGAAAATAAATCTTTGGAGGAAATTGCAAAGAATTTGGCAACAACTCAAAAGCTCCAACAAGAAACCAACATTTACAGTCATAATTTAATATGGAACACAAGTCAGTTGTCTTCATCGATCAATAATGTGGTTTCCTCGCTAAATAATATGGAGAATCAATGTGAGTTGCTTGTTGAAACTACTAATGAACCAAACCATGCTGTCAATGTTGTCACGTTGGAGAATGATGAGTTACTGAAACTACTTGACAGTGCGACTGCATTTCGGCATGTCCATGCTGAAAGTGATACAATGCTGACAAAGTCAGTTGAGTGCATAAAAGATCAGAATGAGAAAGCCATGAAGGAGACATTCGCAAAAGTTGAGGTAAGCATTCTTTCACTTGATTCAATTAATCATGAACATAAATTTGTTGAATTTCTTAAAGAATTTTGTACAAAGAAAAAGAAAGTACCATGGTAGGATGTGGTGAATGGTCCTGAAAATTCTTGAGCCATGCTTTATCAGAGATTACCTCCAAAGAAGAAAGATTCAGGTATTTTCACTATTCCATGCACCATTGGAAATACAAATATAAAAAGTGCAATGCTAGATCTAGGTGTTTCTATTAGTGTTATGCCTCTTTTCATTTATACACAGTTGAGTTCGGGATTGATGAGAGAAACAAGAGGTGTAATACTGTTAGTTAATGGTACTAGCACTTACCATAAATGAATGGTTGAGGAAGTTTTGGTGCAAAATGATAGTTTAATTTTTTCCATTGATCCTTCTATTATGGACATGGATGATGAGGATTCTCATCATTCATCACTAATTTTGCTGGAAAGACTATTCCTTAGTACTATAGGTGCAAAAATTGATGTGTTGAATGCTGAAATCATCTTTGAGATTGGGGAAAAAGTGGTGCATTTCTATATTAATCTAGGATGAAGTTTTCAAGTTCGTCCAGCTAGTAAGACATTAGAGAAGCGCTTTTTGGGAGGCAATCCAAGGTTTTTATGACTTTTGTTTTGATCATTATTATTATTTTATTATTTGATTGATCCGGCAAATTTTATTTCTTTTTGGATTTTCAAGCCTTCATATTCTTAATTTCAAAATTCGAGGATTTAATGTCATTTTTATTGGAGAATGGTTTTGTTTTGATGTGCAGGTAACAAAATTGAGTGTTAAAGTCGCATTTTAAGTCAAAAATCAAGTGTGGGGAGGTTGCAGGAGCTGAGACGCGCATCTGCAGGAGACACGAGCATCTCAGGTGTGTTCAGGAAGTTAACTGCAATGACAGCATTCTAGGTAAGAACGAAACGCTACCGTCTTTGGCAACATGGTGTGCCTCACATTGGTGGTGCCTCACCTCTTTGGACAACGCCGTTTCGCACAAAGACTGCCATATCCACCCAAAACGTGCCGTTTTTTGCTCAAGGACCAGCGCACCTCTCTGGATGACACCGTTTTTGACAAAATAAGGACCATATTTAGAATTCAGGGCCGAGCTGCCACGCCAAAATGCCAAATCATCTGGCCACCTTCGCAATAAACTAGAGAAGCTTTTCTTTCACTTTTTCTCTATTTAATTTTTATATTGTATTTTATGTTACATTGAGGACAATGTAGATTTTAAATGTGGGAAGGAGATTTGTGTTTGTTTGATTATGCTTTTCGGTTTTCATCGTGTTTCATATTTTCTTGATTTTTCTGTGATTTTTTTTGTTTGTGAACTTTGTTGAATTTTTCAAATTTAGTTTGTGTTTTGCATAGTGTGTGCTCATATTTAATTTTGTTTGCATTTGTGTGTTGCATACTTGATTTCTCTACTGAATTTTGAAATGTTTTTGTGCAAGTTTGTCCTTAAACATTGAATAATTTAAAACTTTAGGAATCTTGAGATTCAGGCATCCTCATATACCCATTTGTGTGAAACTTGGACTTCTATGAATCTTAGCTTCAACATTAAACAGACCCTAGTAATAGAGCCGAAAGGGAACCAATAGTCTAAATTCACACACAACCCAATGCAATAATGGGAACAACTTCAACAATTTGGCCAAAGGAATCAGAATTCGGCTCCTCCTCAAAATGATAGGATTCAATCATTGGAAGAAATTGTGAGGTCGTTGGACGTTTCCTCAGAGTCAAGTATTTCAGAGTTGAGGGATCAAATTAACAAGTTAACCACCTCTGTTAACAATCTTGAAAATAGAGGAAAATTGCCTTCCCAGCCTGATGTTAACCCAAGGCAGAATTCTAGTAAAATTGATCTTCAAAGTGGAAAAGAAATTCCCAGTTAAGATGCGATATCACTTCAGCATGACCACGCTGAAGCTACTGCGACAGAACCATAAAATTCAAAAAATTCCAAAAACATTCCAGTAGTGAGGAATCCTGAAAGGCCGCCTTTTCCACAAAGATTAATAAAGAAGAAAAAGGCTTTGAATGATCAAGAAGTGTTGGAAACACTAAAAAAGGTTGAGATTAACATTCCTCTGCTTACTACAATTAAGCAAGTACCTAGATACTGCAAGTTTCTAAAAGAATTGTGCACGAGTATGCGCAAGTTGAAGGGGAACGAAAGAATAGATATGGGTCAAACGATTTCAGCGGTACTTCAGAAAAAGATGTTGTCAAGGAAAAGGACCCTGGTATGTTCACCATACCCTGTAAAATAGGTAATGTAGGAATTGAAAAGGTTATGTGTGATCATGGTGCTTCCATTAATTTAATGCCTTTATCTGTTTATTCCACATTAAATGTTGGTCCCTTGAAGCAAAATGGTGTTGTATTGACTTTGGCTGACCCTTCTAGTGTTTTTATTGAGGGTGTTTTGTATGATGTTTTGGTGTAGGTAAACGATCTAGTTTTTCCTGCAGATTTTTATGTCATAGATATGGAAGATGATGGCACCTCTAGTTCGAGATTGTTGCTTTTAGGAAGATGTTCCTCAAGACAGCAAGAACGAAAATAGATGCGCATGAAGGGACTCTGTCTATGGAATTCGATGGTGCTAGGATCAATTTCAACATTAACGATGCAATGAAACATCCGAATGATTTTTCTTCTATTTTTTGCTATTGATTCTTCTGACCCATTGACAAAAAATTTTTTGGAATTGCATTCTAATGATTCTCTGCAGGTTGTGCTAACTGGAAGCATTACAGAAAAAGACTTGATCGAATTGAGTGAATCCCAAGTGTTGTCGTCGGTCTTGAACCATGTTATAGCCGATTTTCAGGTTATTCTTGTACATTCTGTAGAGACAAAATGTTTGTCAGTTACTGATTCAAAAAATAAGTTCATTCCCTCCATTGTCAAACCGTCTGAACTTGAGTTGAAAACATTGCCTGAGCATTTGAAATATGTCTTCCTAGGTGATTCGAACACACTTCATGTTATTATTTCTAATAAACTCACATTGCAGGAGGAAGACAGGTTGGTTCGAATTCTCAGAGACAACAAAGAAGCAATCAGTTGGACCATTGCTGATATAAAAGGTTTGAGTCCTTCTATTTGCCTGCATAGAATATTATTGGAAGATGACAGTAAACCATGCAGGCAACCACAAAGGCGTCTAAATTCGCCCATGATGGAGGTTGTGAAAAAGGAAATTTTAAAGCTCCTAGATGCACGTGTAATTTATGCAATTTCTGATAGCAAGTGGGTAAGTCCAACATAGGTAGTTCCTAAGAAAACTGGCATTACTTTTGTTGAAAATGAACAATGTGAGTTAGTTCCAACTCGAATTCCTAATGGTTGGCATGTTTGTATAGATTACAGGAAGTTGAATGCTACTACACGAAAATATCATTTTCCACTTCCTTTTATTAATCAGATGTTAAAACGATTGGCTGGTCAGACTCACTACTGTTGTTTGGATGGTTATTCAAGTTTTCATCAAATCTATGTTGCCCTAGAAGACTAAGAGAAAACGACATTCACATGTCCCTTTGGCACCTTTGCTTATAGATGCATGCCCTTTGGTCTTTGTAATGCACTAGCTACGTTTTGGCAAGGGGCATTGAGGTTGATAAAGCCAAGGTTCATATTATCAAATCATTGCCTTACCCCGTAACTGTGCGGGAAGTTCATTCTTTTCTTGGTCATGCAGGTTTCTACAATAGATTCATTAAAGACTTCTCGAAGGTTGCACATCCATTGAGTGAGTTGCTAAAGAAAGATGCAATTTTCGAGTTTGATGATGCTTGCAAAGTGGCTTTTTATGTTCTGAAAGAAAAGCTCATATCCGCTCCAATCTTACAAGCTGCATATTGGAATCTCCCTTTCTAGTTAATGTGTGATGCGTCGAACCATACAGTAGTAGCGATTCTTGGTCAGAAAATTGGACGAGATCCACATGTGACATACTATGCGTCCAAGACTTTGGATCCAGCTCAGTTGAATTATTCAACTACAGAAAATGAGATGCTTGCTGTTGTGTTTGCCTTGGAAAAATTTAGATCATATTTATTGGGCACAAAAGAATTCAATATTGAAGTTAGAGACAAGAAAAGGGCTGAAAATTTAGTGGCTGACCATCTCAGTAGGCTCCCTAATATTCCAGAGTCAGAAATTTCCATTTCTGCTGAATTTCCTGATGAACAGTTGTACTCGATGAGCACTTCAGCATGGTCATGCCGAAACCCTTGGTATGTTGATATTGTTAATTATTTAACTAGCCATGGCTTTCCCGAAGGCTATAGTAGATCTCAGAAGGATAAGATGAAAAGTGATGTCAAATATTATATTTGGAATGATCCATACCTTTGGAAGATGTGCTCAGGTCAAATCATTCACAGACGTGTACCCGAGTCTAAAATTCCTTCAATATTGGAATTATGTCATTCTTCAGCTCGTGGTGGTCATTTTGGACACAATCAAACAGCAAGAAAAGTTCTTGAATCAGGTTTGCATTGGCCAAAATTTTTAAGGATTCATATTCATTTTGTAAAGCTTGTGATCGTTGCCAACAAGTTGGAAATATAAATCAACGACATTAAATGCCTCAAACACCTATTCTTGTTTGTGAAATATTTGATATTTGGGGTATTATTTTTTAGGTCCATTCCATCTTCTTTTGGCAATCAATACATTCTACTTGTTGTTGATTATGTCTCGAAATGGGTAGAAGCAAAAGCTACCCGAACTAACGATGCTCGCGTTGTTGTAGATTTCTTATGAGCTAACATTTTTTCCATATTTGGCACGCCTAAAGCTATCATTAGTGATCTTGGAACGCACTTTTTTAATCGGGTGGTGGAAGGATCATCAAAGGTATTCTTGAGAAGACAGTTAATCCAAACCGCAAGGACTAGAGTATGCGGCTCAATGATGAACTTTGGGCTCACAGAACAACCTATAAGACTCCATTAGGTATGTCCCCTTATCGCCTAGTGTATGGTAAATCATGTTACCTTCCGATTGAAATTGAACACATGGCGTATTGGGCCGTGAAAGAGTGCAACACGAACTATGATGAAGTCAGGCAACAACAGAAGTTGCAACTCCAAGAGCTTAAGGAAATACGAAATAACGCATATGAGAATGAAGCTCTTTACAAGGCCAAGTCCAAATTTTTGTATGATGGCCAAATCGTCCATAAGCAACTCAAGGTGGGTCAAAAGGTACTTTTATTTGCTTCCACTTTGAAACTTTTTGCAGGCAAGCTTCGTTGGAAATGGGTTGGTTCCTTTGTAGTTGTTCGGGTTCATTCCCATGGTGCTGTTCATATTAAAAGCATCAAAACTGATAAGATTTTCAAGGTTAATGGACAATGCTTGAAACCATTTTATGAAGGGTTTATGCTGTGTTCAGTTGAGGTCAATTATGTTTGTGAACCCCATTACAACTGAACGTAGGTAAGTCTAGCTAAGATGACGTAAAAGAAGTGCTTCTTTGGTAGGCAACCCAAGGTTTTTTTATGATTTTTTCTTTCTTTTATTATTTGAATTACTTTATTGATTGTTTGCTCTAGTGAAAATTTTTATGAGCCTTCATGTTTTGGATTGAATTTTTCAAAGATTTAATGGCATTTGTCTTGGAGAATGATTTTTTTTGATGTACAGGTGAAGAGGATTCATATTTGAGTGAAAAATTAAGTGTGGGGAAGGTAAAGGGGGAGAAACGCGTGGCTCAGTCGCGCAATAGCACAAAGGTGTCAAATAACACGATGTCGTTTCGAACAACACACTGCGCATGAAGGAGACAACCTACTTACTTGAACGGCATCGTTTTGGCCAAAAGACCAGGGTGCCCCTCGAGCTCTCCTCCAAACGGCTTCATTTTTGCAAGGCACCAATGACAGAAATGGAAATAGGGGTATATGGGTCATTTATTCCAATTTTTACACAGCCCTACTCATAAAATTGTGACCATTACGACCACATAAATCAAAGTTTTCTTCTTCTTGTTCCCTTCATCCATGACACACAGACTCACCATCAAACCCTCTCAATTTTCATCAACTTTCATCCTTGACCATGCCCATCACCAAAGAGCAAGCCCGTTGGCGCGTTGGACCACCATCGGAGCCACTTCCGTCAACACCTTCTGTCACCGCTCCACATGGTCGCGCCGTTGACCCATCTCGTTGCTGGCGGTCTCCATAAAAAATGGCTTGCATTGCTCTTAGACGTCGTTCTTCAAGGCTCCAAAATTGTCTCCCTACTCTAATTGCTTCACCATCTTTGTCCTCCTCCGAAATAGAGATTGATCTGGATGTGGTCCATGTTGACAGCCAGAGACACCACTATTAGTCGCCTCCATCCATGGCCGAGCAACAAGAGGATCCCCAAACTGAACTGTCGCGCCATTCTAATACTCCGCCCGAGGCACCATAGACACACTCGGATAGTGATCACGATGCACCCACCTCAAAACAGAACAAGTCTTGCACCAAACAAGACCGGCGTGTCCGCAGAAATAACCTAAACAACAATTTCTACAAGTTCAATTGTAAGTCTCATCATGATATGTTGACCCGGTTACGTACTATGACTATTGCTATTGTTAGGGTAATTGATCATGTTGCTCTTATACACCTCAATGTTGCTGATCGATATATTGATTTGGTTCGTTCTCTCAACTTGTCTGTTTTTCTCACCACTGATTTGCCTACATATTCTAAGCTTGTTTGACAATTTTATTCCATTTTTGAATTTAATATGAAGGCTGATTCTACTGTTCGAACTGAATATGCAATTAAGTTTAGACTTTGTGGTGAGTATGTAACTATGTGTGTGATAGATTTCAATCTTGTTTTAGGACTTATTGATGATAATCATGTTGATTTTGGTGCATATCTGACTGATTTGGTTGATTATGCCAATGAGTTTGATGCCTTAGAATTTTATGCTCAAATTTCTGTTGACTCGAACCCATACAACCCTTGCTTTTCAAAAGTCAACACATTGTGTGATCCCGTTCATAGACTTTTCCAGCGATTCTTGGCTTTTAATTTTTCAGGATGCCAAGATAATAGTAGTGTTCTTTCTAAGATTGAATTGTTTTTCATTTGGTGTGCTAAGTATGATATTCGGGTTAATATGCGGCATTTTCTTTTGACTCAGTTAAAATATATTGTCACCCACTTGAAAACCAAAAAGAAGAATTTGATTTTGGGACCATTTATTACTTTGATTGTTGTGCGTGCTTGTGATCTTCCTGAATCTAACCCACTTCTCACCAAGCTTAACTTGGTAGAAGTGCTAGATTTTCATGCTTTACAGAGAATGCAGATCATCCGACCCACAGCTCAAGGCGATCAGTATGCTTTCTTACCAACTGAGGCCGCCCTCCATGGTGTCGTTCTGCCACCTCCTACCTTAGATGCCGACAGACTTGAGTGGATGGAAGCTCGACAAATTTGTATGGAGGCACAACAAAACAACATGACCAATATTCTTCAGTCCTTGGTTGCAACCGTCTGGAGAATTGATCACTACATTGATCAATCCTGTGAGCTCCCTCGTCGTTCCGATGATTAGTCACCACCATTTCCGCCTATCCAGATATGCATTTCTTTTCTCTCTCTCACTTTTTAATTTTATTGCCTTTAATTTTTACATTGAGGACAATGTAAATTTTAAGTGTGGGGAGGGGTTTCATGACTTTTGTTGTGGGGAGGGGTTTCATGACTTTTGTTTTGTCTTTTCACAGTTTGTGAATTTTTTTTGTGATTTCTTTTGTATTTGTGTGCTGCATAGTTGAATTCCCTACTGACTTTTACAATGTTTGGTATGAGACTGTCCTTAAGTATTAGATAATTTGGAACTTAAATTCATTAAACAGCCCATACATTTGT
>CAODLS010155119.1:0-68213 GCA_948243855.1 Flueggea neowawraea | reverse complement strand
GGCGGAACTCACGTACTTTGGTTACCTTTCACGTACGTGTATTTTTCTGACGTACGTGAGATTTTTTCTTGCGTACGTGTGTTTACTTCTTTTGAGTTCCAGTAACTTCTGTTTCAGCTCACGGTCCAACTCGTGTACTTGAGGCTTTCCTAACGTACGTGACATTATCACACGTACGTTAACTATTTCTTTGACGTACGTGAATCTTGCCTCATATCAAATTCTGCATTTTGTTCATCATCAAAATTTTAGAGAAATCTCAATGTTGACCACCCTTGGTCCAACAGGAAGTGACGTACGTAAGAATGACACAGAAAGCTGTAACAGCTACAAACTGTCTCCTACGGCTAGTTTCTCAACACCAACAATCAAATGGCTTGGAAAAGATATAAATACATCAAGGAAGGGCATAAAAACGTGGATGATCATATGCTTTCAAGGCTAAAACGTTTTTAGCATTCCATCACCCCCAAACACCAAATTCAAGCTAGAGACGAAATCAAGAGCATTGTGCCAACACATGTACTCTAGCATAGAGCTTTCATTTGTGTAAATGTTTTGTAAACATTGAGAGTGTGGGGAAGGTTGGTTGTGAACCTATGGAAAACAACATTGTGATGGCCTTAGAGGTTTGAGCCGTAATCAACCTTGTTGGCTTTGGAGGTATGAGCCGTAATCAACCTTGTTGGCTTTGGAGGCATGAGCCGTAATCAACCTTGTTGGCTTTAGAGGTTTGAGCCGCAATCAACCTTAGTGTAAGGCTTTGTTGGATTGAGCCGTAATCAATTTCTAATAGTGAAAAGCCTAAGTGAGACTTATGTAGTGGACGTAGGCATGGTTGACCGAACCATTATAAAAATCTTGGTATTATTTTTCTTGCCTCACTACAACTTGCTTCTGCTCTCCAAACTCAACTAATGCATTCCCGAGAAAATTCTCTAACACTTTGCACTCTGAAGACTATTAAAGTTTCTGCTGCACAATTAAACTGAAGCACTGCAATATTCAATTTAGGGGAGGGAATGTTAGGATAAATAAATAATATTTGTTTTATCGTTTTGGTAGTTCAAATGTTATCCTAGTCTTTAGAAGAGTTTTGCTCCTAGTAGCTTAGTTGTTGTCCTAGTCTTTAGGAGTTTGTTTTCAATTTTTATGCAGTACGAGATTTGATTAAAATCCCTGTTTTCATGTTAATTCTGTTTTGTATTAGCTTATTTAATAAGCACAAGTTTACTTGATTGAATAACACAGAGAAATGTATTTTTCTTACTCTTGTATCTCTACTCCTTTGTTATTTGTGAGTTAACAAATACATCACTCTAGTAATCCATAGTGACCAGAGGCAAAGATCAAGATAGCTCAAGTAAACTTAATAGCATCACTCGAGTAACAGGGACTTCCAAAGGCTACTGATTGAAGTCACTCAATTGAGTAACATGAATCATCACTCGAGTAATCCATGTCTCAAATTACTTGAGTAATAATAGGAAGCTTACTCGATTAATCTATGTGTCATATCACTCGAATAATCATAAAACTTCACTCGAGTAACTTTTCAGAGGATCGGTGATGAAAATCATAGTCGAGCAACAATATACTTCACTCGGGCAAGTCAATCGAGCAAATAAATATGAAGAACATCATGTCACTCAAGTAACAAGTTGAAGTCACTCGAGTAATCACATGAAGACAAAAAGTTTATATCTTGGACTGACAAAATCAAAGTTTAAATGTCAAATGTTGGTTGTCCCAACTATCAAAAAATAGCTCATTCGAGTAACTATTATTTCTCACTCGAGTAACACGTCATGAGGATCGATTTTTATGGCTTACTCGAGTAATATACTGTGTCAGAGCATTAAATACAGGGTTGCTCTATCTCACAACGACTATATTCAATACTTCAACGATTAGTACAACTTGGAAAACTATAAATAGACCTAAGACACTTCAGAGAACATCAAGTTTTCTCTTGCTTACATTTTTACATTATTCATGCACATCTCAAAAGTAACCTTCAATTGCAAATTTTTTGTTACTTGAGAGTGTTTATTAATGTTTTTCATTTCTCTTCATTAAACACTTCATTATATTAAAGAGATAAATAGTTTTCTTGTTTGTCTTAAAAACAAAGGTTGTATTGTGAGTTGTTTAATCTTGCACATTTGAAGCAAGAGTTTGTAGAAGTTGCCTTCACCAATTGAAGAAGAAAGTTATAGTGGATTCAAAATCTCAAAGGAAAACTTGAGGAGTGAACGTATGTTAAGAGTGTCGAACCACTATAAATATTGTTTTTGATTTCCCTATCCCTTCTGTCTTTACATTTATTATTTGTGTGAATTGGACTAGTATTATTGCTTTGTCTTTTGTTTAGCTTAAATATTTCGATTATTGCAAAAACGTTTTGAAGCCAGTTTTAAAAGTTCGGAATCCAATTCAGCCCTCCTCTTGGATTGCCATTTCAAACCTACAGTTTATATATAATATAATTTGCAAAATGTTCTCATGTTAAGATATGTGAATAACAAATCACTTGTTATACCTTAAACATTATAGTCTATACTCTATGTATTATACCCTAAACTCGATTAAACTACTATATTTTATAGCCTAAATAATGTACCTTATATTCTATAGACCAGACTATATACTTTATATTATATACCCTAAATTTTATATCTTAAATTCGAATAAAGTACTTGTAAATTGTAACATATTATGGTCTTTATCTTAAACCTATATCCTGAATTATACACCTTACATTCTATACCTAAACTCTATATTCTAAACTCGATGGAACTTTTTGTGAGTTGCAATATATTATAGCCTATATTTAAACTATATATCTTATATATTATACCCTAAACTTTATATTGTAAAGTTGATTAAACTACTTGTAACGTTTATATGATATATCCAAAACCACAAACTCTAAATTAGTATACACTAAATATTGTTGACATCAAGTATCATACACACTAAATACTATTTTTTTAAAAGACATTAAGTAATCTAATACATAAATATTATTATTTCTTGAATATTAATTTAAATATTTTTAACCACTTAAATCTTTTAATTATATCTATAAAAAAACCTTTCAATTATAACTATAAAAAAATCTTTCAATTAATCCAAACAAGCTTAAAAAAATTAATATTTAAAATATAATTATACAATTTATAAATAAAAAATATTTGTTATTATAATCTATATTTTTATATATTTAAAATTTTAATTATTTAAAAAATATTTAAATATATTATTAATTCTTAAAAAAAAATTGTGTAGTTTCACTAAAAAGTTAGTATTGACTCGCACACACCGAGTCTGAAATAAAACACGCACACACGCAAAACCGCTGTCACCCAGACACCCCGCACACAGACTCTTCCTCAATTCCTCTCCGCTCTCACTCAAGCAACCCCACCCGTACCGACCCATCCTTTTCCTGCGCCGGTCTTCCAAGCCACCATTCCTCTCCTTCCGCCGCTCTTTCTTCTCCATATCTGACTCTCTTATCGACCTTTCTCTCTCTCTCTCTCTCTCTCTCTCTCCCGTCGCTCTCTGACTCTAAGCTTTCTACAGTCACGACGAAAGGAGGTAATATTTCTTACTTTTGTTTTTGCATTTCTCTACTTCAGAATCTCAGAGGGAGATTTCTCTACTGAATTTGAGTTGTGACCTTCTGAAATGGCTCTTTCTGTGAATGAAATGGACACCAATTTGTAATTTCTGGTTAGTTCTTTCAGTGAATGAAATGGAAACCGACGTTTGTTCTATTAACTGAAATGTACACCAGTTTGGTTCTTTATGTGAATGAAATAGATGCAAATTTTTATTATCTGGTTGTTCTGATTTTTATATTAAGTGTAATGGACACCACCTTGCAATTTCTATTAATGAAATGGATACCAAGTTCTTTTTTTTTTTAAATTTCTGGTTGTATCGATATGGATTTGTTGAATCTGATTTGTTTTAGCAAATGGAAAGAGATTCAGTTTTAGCAACTTAGAAGCTTTGATTCTTAAACGAGCTCTAGCCTAGGTCCAACGAGCAGAGTGTTTGTTCAGTAAAATTAAAAATGAGCCGAGCTTCATAGTTGAATTTGAGTTGCTAAACGAGCCAAGGTCGCCAACAAGTTTGATCGAGCTTCAGACGAGCCAAGCTCACAAACAGTATAAAGGAGCTTCTACCGAGCCGAGCTCTAGCAGCTCGCGAACAGTCCTTTACCTTTTATGAGCCGAGCCCGAACACAACATTAGGCTCGTGTACAGCTCGAGCATTGGAGTTTTCCAAGATGAGTCTAGCCTGAACACCCCAATACTTGGCTCGGCTTGGCTTGATTATAGACCTATTCATGCTGAGAATAGTTAGAAATAGATATGAATGATATTGAAAGGTCTTTGGTACAGATTCGAATGGGAGAACAAGTTTTGTTTTGAAATATTGCACAAATATGTGCTCTCCCAAAAAGTATTTACTAGAAATGATGGGACTAATTTGTTTATTAGGCCTAATCTTAGGAATTAAATAAGTAATTTCTCATAGTATTGCAAGTGCAAATCAAACCAAACAACCACTTTACCTCCTCTGCTGAATCACTGAACCAACTCTCTCCTGTCCGAAACTACGTCGTTTCAGAGCAATGGACGAAACTATGAAACAATTCCAACAGAGCCTGACTGAACTGGAAGTCAAAGGCGAGCACCTCCTTCTCGCACGCCACCAGGTAATTTTGTCGACAATTGAAATGGTTTTCTGATTGTTTATTCACTTCACTTGCATTAACAGGAATTTTTAGCAATAGTACTGGCAGGTGGTGGAGAACGATAAGTTGAGAAACGGAAATAGAGAAGCGTTAACGGCACTAAGGAAGAGAGTGAAGACAACGAAGACAAGTGTGGCATCTCCATTTGAGTCGATAATGAAAAAGGTGGAATCAAAGCCATTGGTGAGAGAGGTATGCAAAACGTGCGGTAACCATGACGCCGGGGAGTATGCGTGGATGATGTTCCCGGGCTTCGGCGTCTTTACTAGGGTTCCATTTCATGCTGCTCATACTATCCTAGAATCAGGTCCCTTGTGCTCTGACTTCGATACCTTTAATGATTGCAAGTGAATTGCTAATTCCAGTTAATATGGCTTGTCAGTGCTCGTTGATTTGAAGGCTGTAATTTTGTCACATTTTGCTTTTAAATTATAGAAGTGGTGTGTTTAAGATTGATTGAAGGTTGTGATTGAATTTAGAAGCTACACAATTGTGTTACCAAGAAGATAGGGTATCACTTAGTAACTTAAAATTAGCATGGAAGTAGAATGGGATACTTAGCTTCGAATTACTTTATTTCTAAGAGGAAGTCGTTTGTGTGGATTTGATAAGAATGGTTGCTTTTGTGATTTGATTGCATTGGAGTTGACATTTGGAACTAGAGTTGGTCTTAGCTGCTTTGCCCACATGATGTTTTTGCACAAATTGGTTGTCCTTGCAATAACTATGATTCCAAATGACAATGAAATATAACAATGCTATTTGTGAAAGAAAATTCAGTTAAATTTGGATACTTTTTGTTGTAGAGAAGTATGGGATAAAATGAAAGGAGTTGATGGTCCAGTTGGCTACAAGTAATGGAAGATTTGGGTTGGGCAAGGATATGTTCTCTTTGTGTTATCATTTACATATGAATCCTTCTATTTGATGGTGAGTCTGCAATAGAACTACGTACTTGGAAAATCTGGTTCAAAAATGTAGAAGTTGTCATGCGAACTAGGAATTGCAGTTGTATGATGTGCATGTTTGATGTTAAAATCTCCACTTTACTCTGGTTTTTATATCTTAAAAGATGTTTCTTTGCTTGTTTCAGTCTCAAATAATGCATTGCTGCATGCCTATAAATGATCTTATGGTCATTGTTGTGATATCTATTGCTGTTTAAATGAAGATAATCTGGAAACAGTGTACTAATTTGCTGTATAAATTATCTTCTAAAAGATTGATTCTTATGATAATCAATTCCTTCTTTCTTGTTGTTTGCAGAGCAAGAACAACTTGATTTTGATGCCAAGAAACTGCAAAGCTTTGTAAAAGAGAAATCATTTGTAATTTCTGAAAAAGGTGTTCTTGCTGACAAGATTACTCCCGGTGTGCTCAGGTCACTGGTAACGCTAACAGACAAACCAAAGTGAGTTATGCTCCGTAAATAATTCAAGCTGTTGAATTAAAATTAAATTTTGCCAATGCTGTACAATAGCTTCCTATATATTACGATAGCTTCATATATATTAACTGTGGATTTGCCGGATCTTTTTGTTGTCTTTTTTCTTAACTTTGAAAGAATTTCTTTTTGCTTAGCCATTTTTAAGTAGGGTATGATAGCTTCTTCCGGTGTAATATGTAAGTTAGGATAATGGGCAATCAATCATAACATTCATCTTAGTTACTGTAAAAATGAAAATTTCAACCAACGATTTGTTTACTTCTTTGTCATAAACATGCTTTTTCATGATGAACATTGCTGCTATTTTAAAACAATTGGTTACATGTGTTGATCTTTGTTCTTGTAATGATAAGAGGGGGGGAAAACCAGGTGGAGGGGAACTTCCTGAGGGTATACTGTAGTGCTAGTACATACTTTGCTTCATGATCTTTGGATGTTAGTTGTGCTTTTGTGTTTGGATTCTTTGAGATGCTTGAATATAGGATGCTAACATGTTTTGAGTGGGAAAGCAACAGTATTGTTTTAAGAATTGCATGAGGTCTACCGCACCTACTTATGTCTGTACAATATAAAACATATATTTATGCTTGAACAAATTTGAAACATTTTGAAGTTGATTCATCAATAATTTTAGACTCAAAGCAAAATGATGTCCTCTTTCGTGATTTCTGCAATAGCGGTAAGACAATGACGAGAGTACTTATGAAACACATGAATGCATGTTAACTTGTTTGTTGGAACTTTTGTTGGACCCCTTCAGATTTGTGGTCTGTACGTATGTGATTTCAACTATTAGGTACCAAACGTAATTCCACCTTGCTCTCTGCTGGGACTGGCTCCCTTGTCTTGCTGTAGCAAACCCCAGCTGTTAATACTATAACAAACACACTAACCTACTCACACATAGTAAAATTTTTACCCACAATGTAAAAAGACGGTGCGAACCAACCTTCTTGTTAAATGAAAATATGTGTGTTGAATCAGAGGGGCATCTTTTTTCCTGTTCTTTTGCCTTTTTCAATTTTTGGCTCAAGTAGTTGGTAGGCCTTGAAGGTTTTACTTATCTGAGCTCTAGAGTTTGTTCCCTAATTTACAGCAAGATACTGAAATGCTTAAACTTGCCGATACTCATGAACTGAAGCATTATTGTAGGGATGAAGATGAACAACAGCGTATCTTAGGTTGCATAGGTCTGTAGTATAGGTAGTAGTTTGGACCACAAATAATGCCTTCTCTCATGGCTTCATCTTTCTTTTCTTTTCTGTTCTCTCTTCTCCAATTAAATGTAAGAACAGATTGGTGTCAGTTTTAGGGACCATCTAGTTTTATCCTTTCACTTAAAAAGTGTGGAAGTTTTGTGAGCACTGCTTAAACAGTTGAAGATACTATGTATGTTTTGTCTGTTTGTTTCTATGTGGTCCATTTTTACCTAAAGTTCCCACATGGTGTATCAAATTGTTCTTCTCCCCAGCCCCCTCCATTTATTTTTCCTTCTCCTGTCCTTGTTTGTCTTTTTTCTCCCTCATGTTTCTTCCATTGATTATGCTTATGTGGTTTTCAAGCTGCTATTACTGTAAGTGTTTCCGGAGAATAATTTTCGGAACTTGATGATTTGATTGTACAGTTCTTTTCCCCTTAACAAGTCGTTATCGAAACCAAATTGCTCTTTACTCCTAGACTATGGGAAGTTTCTGAGTGTTTGATTGCATAATGTGATGAATACTTTACTATTTCACAGGACAAGAAATTCCAAGGTTTTTTTCATGACATGTAGGGATTGTTTTTTTTTTTGTTTTCACAAAAAAGAAAACTGTAAATTTCATTTCCCATGTTTTTTTTTGCCCTTATTTGTTTTTCACTGAGAAAGTTGTTGGAAGTTGACAAGGGAAAGAGTGTATTGTCCAGGGAAGTCTGTCTTTTGCTGATTCGTAGAAGCATGGAAATTATGACTTTATTATACTCTTTCTGGGTGGTTGAGGAAGTTGCTCTTTCTTCTTTTTCTTTTTCTGCCTTCTCTCCACTCAGGAAATTCCACTAGTACCTTTCTACTATCCCAATCCTCGAAAGGTGAAACACTCTACATGGCTAAAATATTTTCTTTTGTTTCCATCGTGAAATCTACCACATTTATCTTTTTTGGTAGACTTGGTATTCGACTAATTCAAATTCGAGTCGGGCAAGCCATATATTGGCAACAAAGTCCTATCGAGTCCATACCTAGTGGCCTCAAAATCAAGATCAATTAAGGAAGGATGAGTCTTTACCACTCCACGGTCTTGTTAGTAAATCTACCACATTTATCAATTCACAATCTGAACAAAGATTAACCCTGATAAAGGTGTAATGAGGCTCCCAAATTAAGTCTCTATTATGGTATTCATTGTATAATCTTGCCTATTAAGTACTTGAAATTTTACTTTCAAACTTGGCCTTAGAACGTCTTAACTTACCTTTGTGGCCAATCTAACCTTGGAAAGATATTCATGGATGCATTATACAATATTTCCTGCTTCCTAGACCATTGATATCTGAATTTATTTGAACTTGGAATCATGATTTTCTCTGGGTTAATTTAGCTCCGATTATGAATTTATCTTTCGGACTGTTTAGTGTTGATGATGTTTTAATGTTATTAAGTTTTTTATCAATTTAATATTGGAAATAGCTATAATAATGACTAAATTATTACTGTCAAATCAGTAATGCCAGAAATAATTCCAAAATTATTAGAAGAATTGGAAATGACTCGTACTATTAGATCCCTTGATACAACTATGAGTGTAGTCTTCTTGTCTTAAAAGTCATTAATATTTGATTGGATGTGAGAAAAGTATTGATGGTGTTTGGTTTTATAGATTGAGTAATAGATAACGTAATTAGATTAACAGATTATATAGTAAAAAAATAAAGAGACTGATACATCTTTTAAGAATCACAATAAACTAAATAAATGCAAAATGATGTAGATTAAACACACTCATTATTTTATATGTTGTAGCAAAAATTGAACCATCAACCTCGTAATATTCTTCCATTTCAATGAGTTAGAAGCTCATTGGTGATTTTAGGAAGTATCATGGTGGTGAGAAATGTAGTGCAAGAACTGTTCTAGAGTAAAGCAACCAAGTTGTGCCAGAAACGGTTTGAATTAGATGAATCTGACGAAATAATGAACAAATTCTTTGTTTAGAAGGATGCATTACAATGGGTACTTAGAAAGGACGAATAGAGAGATGGGCCATGTTGAGGTTTCGTAAGCATATGAAATTAACAAGGCGCAATCACCATTTGACAGGTCACTACTAACTCAGTTGCCGCGGTCGACATCTTCTTGACCTGTCTAATAATTCCAGTGGACTTCTTCTTCTTTTTTTTTCCCCCAACAATCACTATGTTCTTTAAATGAGTAAATTATTTTTTTTGGAATTATAGTAAATGAAATTAATATGTTCTTTAAGTTCAATTTATTGATGTTGTATGTTGTATTATTGTATTAATATGACATGTTAAAAATATCATATGCAATCTGTTATATATTTGTGTTGATATGTTATGTATTTGTTTGTAAATTGTGGTAAGTATATGTTTATAAATAGTATAGTAAAAAAAAATAAACGTGACAATTTTTTTTAAATTATTAGCTTTTTATGTACGTGGGTTGTACGTTATTAAATTTTTTTATTTATGATTTAATTATTTTTTATTATAAATATATATCTTTAAATTTTAGTAGTCAATTTTTATCATGTAATGAAAAACTTAATTGAATATACTTATGTTTTTGATAAATCCAATATGTTTTTTAATATGTTATATATAATGATATAGTTACGTTACAAGTAGGCACAGTTTTCAAGCGTAAAATGAAATGTAACAATTAGTCACTAAAATTGAATTCAACCTGAATAAGCATCTAGAGTTGCACCTAAAAATAGTTGTACCATTTTATTGTCCCCGTCTCATCTCAAACACAAAATTGATAATTGCCAATTAGGAAATAATTATCAACAAAAATTTGTAATTCACTTCTCAATTAAGAGTAATTAAGAAAATCAAAAGTTTATAGATTATCCTTTCTTTGTAGTTGTAAGTCCTAAATATACTAGATATTAACATTGAATTTTAAAATGAAACAAAAAAGTGAAATTTGTAATAGTTCATATTAAAAAAACATACATTCTGATGTGTAGAAAGTGTATGTGCAATATGTTGATATATATATATAAACACTCACAGAGACAAAATATGTGATACGGTTATACCAATATATTAAAAAATAACCTAATTGGTGCCGGTTACACTCATATTTAGCTAATAAAAATAAATATTTTTGGTGTCAGATATTAGTAAACAAGAATAAAGATAAATACTTATTTGAATAATTTTAAATCCATTTGTAAGTATAATAGTACATGGAGGTGAAATTCTATCTATCTTGATGATAGTTAAAGATAAAAGATTTTCTTTAATCAATTATCCTTTCTTTGTAGTTAATGATAAAGATTACAATATCATGTCATTCAACAATTATAGTAATTTATAATTAAAATGAAGGATAAAAGTGTCTCAAAAAAATTTCTCCACATCTTGACTTTTATAAGTGTTATGATAATATAGAATGTATTGTCTTAATATATGAACAAATATCATTAAAAATAATTATATTGAGACACTGATTTGATAATAATTAACATACGGCCATTTAAAAGCTCAATGTTAGGCAATTTTTTTTAACAAACATTTTTCATTATCTCTAATTTTTCCAACTAAAAAATCCATTATTTTTTATAAGTTGTCTACATCTCCTACTACTAAAATCATTATTGAATATTGCAAGCATTTGATCATACAAATTCCAAAATTAGTTGTTTATCTTGTTCAAACATTTGCGAATCAATTTCTCACTACTTTGAAAGAGCGGTTAATTCTAGAAAAAATCATTTCCCAGGATCGATCATTTTTATAGGAATGTCGAAATTTATTTTTTTTTTACGGGTTTTGGAGAGTTAATTCATTTTTCTTTCCCATGAGTTTAGGAATTTTCCCACAATTAACATTAGTCTATGTAATAATTGGTTGAGTTGAATTAAGTAAAAAATTGTTTCCCTCGGCCGTTCATTTTTGCTAGAACGTTGAATCAATTTATTATGGACTTTTATAGAGTTAATTCATCGCGACTCTTATAACAATCAGTTGATTTGAATCTCGGAAAAGAATCATTTCTCTCGATGGATATTTTTTATTTAATTTAGAGTTAAATTATTTACTGTCTCTGAGGTATATTGTAATATTTTTTTACGGTCCTTAAGTTTTAAAAAAGTTCATTTGCACTCTCTGAGGTTCTTAAAAAGCTCATTTACGGTCTTTAAAAAAACTCCTATGCGGTCCTTATTAGCGACTGCAAAAGAACTTTTTAAAACTCAGGGATCGCAAAAGAGATTGCACTATAATTTAGAAACGACAAAGAATTTAACCCTTTAATTTATTAATAAAATATTAAATCAGATAATTGAGTAATAAGTGTTATTAGAATAAATTTAAATTTCAAAATAATTTAGTTGAATTAAGTAAAATATAATAGGGAGTTAAATAAAGTGTATTGTTGGAAATACTCTCTTTTTTTTATCTTTTTTTTTTAAAAAAAAGAACAATACACATTAAGTATTATTTATTATGCTCTTTTGTAATAGAAAAATTCCGTAATTATAATTAAAATTTTTATCAAAATATAATAATAACATAAGAGAACGAGGTGAATAGAGAAAGTCATGCATTCCAAAATATTATGATAAACTATTTTTAGCAATTCAGTCAACACAAGATTAGCCTCTTTGGGTATAAAATATAGATTAATGCTCACTTTAAATTCATGTTAAAAAAAATTCTACATAAAGATTCTATATACTATTTTAAGTTGTATTAGTTGTGTATTAAAAAATGAATGGAATAAAAAAAAAAGGGTCTGACTAAAAGAGTAGACATTCCGTACATAAGAGTCAACGTCCGTGTCAGGCTTTCACGAAATGCCACCTTATGGACTTATCTCCACGCGCTTTCCACAGTACTCGCTCTCTCAACGCAACACCTGTTAATTGCTGGCTCGTGGAGATGAAAGCCCCTCTTATATAAAACAAAACACCCAATAATACATCGTACGTTGGAGATATGATCGTCTATTCTATTGTCTCGCACGCTTTTACTTTTATGCCCTTCGCCTTCATTCCTATTTTCCCACATATCATATATTATTTTTTTTTTTCAATTCGTAAGTAAACTTTTTTTTATTAACCACATATCACACTAAATTGTGGGAATTTTTTTTTGGTTTGATACATTTAAAACTATATGCGAATAGTGAATCATACTGTAGTGAAATATTATTTTAATTTCCGACTAGAGTTTCAAGGCTTGAACGAATTCAATTCTTAAATTTATAATTTCTTAATAGGAATAAGTGATTATCATAAAAATAGAGAAAGGGAAATGGAAAAAAAAATCACCACCTCAATATTTTATATTTGAAAACAAACATATAAATAGAACCGATCTCTGATCTGTAATTTTTGAGAATCATATCTTGACCGATGTTAGGTCCATCCTATTGAGATAATACCCTTTTCTTTTAAAAAAAAAAACAATTGTTTTTTATTAAATGATCTCTTCAGCTAAAATGGTTCAAATACAACCAGGAAATGTATATTCTCATACATACAGATCTGAAAAAGAACCTATTGCCTGAGCTAGATGATGAGCTTAAACTTTCACAATCACTGACAAACCAAAGTTAGAATTTGCTCCTATGGACTAGAAATAGCATTGACAGCCACTAAACAATGTGATTCCACAATAACATCTAACTTATCTTAAGCCAACCCAGAGCTTCCCTTGTAGGAATTCTCCCAATAGTAAAGGGTTCTAAATGAAGTGTATTTTTCTGACAAAATCTCCTAGGAACTTGCCAGCGTGATATCGGTTCACTATATATGTCTGATTTGGATTATAAAATTGAACATAGATCTTTAAAAGATATGTCAATAGTTTGATGGAAAAATACATTTATAAGCGATCGTTAACCTCTTGACTCTATAACAATCACAACGTAATAGTGATTTTTTTTGTCAAATTTGAGATAATAACAAAAGAAGTCGCATTCAATAATTTTAAAAATCATTGGAATTTCTATGAAATCTTGAAATAATTGAATTTCGGGATTGATTCAGTCATGATTTTTGTGGTTCCAAATGCCATGCTAAAAGTTTGATTGCCTTATAATTATAATGCGCAGTGAAGAGGAATGTGTGTGTTGTGTCCCCAATAGAAAAAACAAGTGGACAATTTGCCACAATTGAGAAGTTTCGCATTAAGAAGGTTTCCCTCTGCCTGCCAACAGTCGATCATATTGGTCCCATAATCACAAGGATTAAGTCTTCCATTTTTACATTATTATCACATCATTTCAATCAATATTGCCAATCTTTTTCGTGCCAAAAAGAATATTTCAAGCCATTTTTTAACATATAGCATGGTCTCTTGTTATATATCTATTTTTTTCTCAATCACGAGGTATTTTAACCCTGTGTCTGTATGACTAATTTCTCAATGCTCCGAAGATTATATATAACTTATTGATCTTTTCTTTAGAATTTTATTTGTATTTGATTACTTTCCATTCTGTAGTTATATATTTTTCATTGATTATAGTCTACTTGGCAAATTTGGTAAAAGGAGTTTCTATGGTCGTGTTAATTAATTTAGCTCGGAAAATGACATTCGAAAAGACTAACTTCAATAAACATTCCAGTATAGAAGAATGCTGCTTTGAGCAAATTATAAATTCAACAGAAAGACTATTACATAGTTAAATAATAACGTAGTTATTTATCCAAAAAAAAATTATTACATAGTTGAATTGTAACATGCGAAAGAGTACAATTAGATTATTTTTACAATTGAGACAACTGACATGAAAAAGTACTACTTCACGTAGTAAAAATATTATAGTTACTGATTTATTACATTTAAACAAATTATCCAGCAAAAATATTATAGGTGTATTTTTTTACTTGTTTTACTATATAATCATTCAATCTATCAATTATATTACCATCAAAAAAATCTATAAATATAATTTATTTCTACATTCTACCATTTATTAATGTACCATTAATAAAACATTTATATATCTGTGTTGTATTGTGTGAATACATATATTATTGATACAATCGATATCAATCATAAAGAACTTATGCATGCATAGATTGGTATTTTTCATGTACAATATTCCAATATATTCCTTAATTTATTTTCCCGTATATATACAAAAATTCTTTTCTGCAGAGAGTGGATCCAAAATTTAAAACAAGAGAGAAAGAACATGATTTGACCCTTATAAACAACTAGTGGCAAACCCTAATTCAATTCCATCTTCAATCCTCCAATGGAGCCCTCATATTAAATGCACTCACACATGCTTTGCGTTTCTCCTTTGCAAGACTTAAATTTTAGTAACAACCACAAAGGTTTTGATACATTATAAACTTTTATATTTCTTCTTTACAATATATATAAAAGAAATTTAGCTATAACCAGATTTTAGAATCACTTATCAGCTTTAACTTTAAAAATGAATAATTAATTCTTATATAATATTAGAACGACTAATGAATCATATAAGAATGACTCAATCTACAATTCATGTACGTGTTAGGATCTATTGGAAAACAAACTTTGAAAAATAAATAAATGATAAAGGATCTGTTCAGCCCCTTAAAATTTGAATGACACAATCCAGTGATGCATAAAAACAATATATTGTTGATCAATAACCAGCTGGTTAAATTTTCCCGCAAAAATACACTGGAACCCATTCGATTTCTTAATGAGAAGAAGCTCATTTTCAGGTAACTTAGCTATCAAATTTGTAAATTGGTCATGAACAAACAGAGAAAATGAATCATCATAATCCATCAAAGTCTGGTCCCTTGCTAAAAGATTGTTTGGCATCAAATTTTGGTTCAAGAGTGTTTATATATTTTAACCACGTGAAGTCCTGTGCATGCAGTAGCAATTAGAAGGAAAACAGATCATAAGCAAAAAAAGAGCGAAACATATAAATTCATGACTCATAGAGAATGATGACCCTCTCTGCAAATTCATCAAAATTAGAATGGAGCACAAAGGTTTTGTAGGTCCCAATTACTGCTATCACATTTCTCTCCTTTCTTCTTTTGGTTTTGGAGTCCTCCCTTTTTTTTGTTTTCGTACTTCCTAACAATCTATTTTTTGATGCTGAATCTGCTTATCTGGGAGAAAAGGAGTTTGTATAATTAGGAGATTGTTTGTATAATTGGGAAATGGCAGTGATTTGGTGGTCTACCCCTCCAAGAGCAGCAGTGGATGGGTAATTGTTTCTACAACAATCTACTCTTATCAATGTGTACTATTTTTTTATTAAAATTATAAAAATTTATAATTTATATTAATTTAATCAAATAAAATTATTAATTAATTTTAAATTAGAAATTATGCACCTTAATAAGGAAATATGACACATTGATAAAAAAAAAAAGCGACAAAAACTCCTACAATTTCTGGAATGGAACTAGAAAAAAAAAATTCAGAGGGGTTTCATAGCGGATAAAGCAACGATGACATACTTGGTCATTCATTTTCATTGCATTAGAGTACTCAAATACCAAATCAATAGTCTTAGAGTTGTACAAAACTAAATTTTAAATGTGCAATTTTTTTTGAAAAAAAATAGCTTTTTTTAGATGACATAAGTGAACAGACGTTATTTAACAGATGAAAGAGTTATTTACATTTACAATAAGGATATGTGTTTTAGGTCTATTCATTCGACGTATTATTATTAATGTTTTAAAAGGACGAGCCAATATTTTTATTTTTTATTATTTAATATGTTAAAATAATCTATTTTTATTTAATATATCTAAAACAAACACGAGAATAATTATTTCAAAGGTTGTGTCATATTCTTACTTTTACAATTTACCTCGTCTTGTAAATCTACTCTTTCAACAAACTAGAGTTGACAAAGAAGATACCAACCCAAACGCATAAACAAAACAGCATTAAATGCAGCTAAAGAAACAGAGCATTCCTGAACAGTAAATCCACATCCCACTAGTTGGGGAAAACCTTTATTAGGAAAGACCCCAGCCAACCGTGTCTTTCACAGTGGCTTCCCCCCGTAATTACATTCCCATTTCACGGGCAAAATGGTACTTTGATCAACCTACCCACAGAATCAGCACCAGTATATCACTCCTGCAAAAGCCGCCTCCCATCTGATCACTTCCTTTCCACTCACCCACAAAATCTCTGAACCAAAACCAAACCAAACCAGAGAGACCTCTTCCTTGACACAAAGTAGAGAAAAAACTGACTTCAATGTTGACTAAGATACATAAACAATTAATACTAGTTCTAACTACTAGTTCTACTCGTCGGAATTAGAGTATTAACGGTGAAAGTTTTTACCAACCATTTTGGTTTCTCGTAATTTTAGCATCAACCGTTCTCTCTCCGATTTATCGGTCAGTTTTCTCTCGCCTAAATATTTCTAAAGCTTAAAGTTTCTTACATCTTTGTCTTCAAAACCCAATTCTTTTTGCTGCAGATTGTTTTGTGAGCTGGGTCTGAATTAGCATATCCGGAAATGATGGAGTACGAATGGGGGAATCCATCAGCTATAATGCTGACCGGAGAAGAACCGAACCCGCAAGATTCAGACCAGAACCGGCAAATTTTCGATCATTACACCGCTCCAACTCACTCTTTCCACGACCACAACAACCACAACCTCGTACCTCAACTTCAGACAACCCTGTTCAACCACTCACCTCCTCCGCCACCGCACCACCATCATACCCAACTCACCTCCCTCTACGACCCATGCGCTTACGCCACTTCTTCCTACTCTACCCCTCATCCTTCTCTCCTCTCCCTTGACCACGTTTCCTCTGCCGCCGCCGCCTCTTCCTACTTTCTTATCCCGAAGACGGAGGAGGTTTCTCGTCCGGCGGATTTCACAGCCGGGTTAGGGCTGAATTTGGGTGGGAGGACGTATTTTTCTTCCGCCGATGATGATTTTGTTAACCGGCTGTATTGCCGGACTAGGCCGGTTCTTTATTCCGGTTCCGGTTCGAATGCTCCAAGGTGTCAAGCTGAAGGGTGCAATGCTGATCTGACTCATGCTAAGCATTACCACCGCCGTCATAAGGTCTGTGAGTTTCACTCCAAAGCCTCCACCGTAATCGCCGCCGGGTTGACTCAGCGATTCTGCCAGCAATGTAGCAGGTTTCTTCTTGGATTTTTCCAATAATACCCTTGCTCCATGCATTACTACATCCAGTTTCTTGCATAATCTTGTGTTTTTTACGACTAATTGTGCTGTTTAAATGTTAATCAAGGTTTAGTAATTGACTGAAACGCCCTCGGTTCTTGTTTTGAGGTCCAATGATTGGGGTTCTCGTACTTATGGCAATCCCGGGGGCATTTCTGTCCGGAAATGCTTTCTATTTTTTCCATTTTATGGGATTCCATTAACGATTTTGTTTACTAAATATGGAAACCACCATCACTACAACTGACCTGTAGTTTAACTGCTTGTTTATTTAGCGTAATCTTGCTTAGGATGTGAAATTACAGAAACACCATGCTTTGCATTATTATTTCACTTCCTTTGCTTCATCTCCGGACCATCCAAGGAACACGTTTCCTTGACAATAATGGCCCTGGAATTATGCGAAGTTGCCAATGATTGGCTGTCCGTACGTGTGGAAATCTCGAGGGCATTTGTGTCCGTATACTGTACACTAACTTACTATCTAAACTTCTGTCCGTCCGTACGTTTTGTATGTTTGTTATTAATATGTAACAGTGACTATTATTGTTCTAAAAAGATATTAGTACTTAATTTACGAGAAATAATTAAGCGAAAATGTGATTGTGTCTTGAAATTTTTGTTCCAGATTTCATCTTCTTTCAGAGTTCGATAATGGGAAGCGAAGTTGCCGGAAAAGATTAGCTGATCATAATCGCCGCCGGAGGAAATCTCACCAGGCTAATAATCAAGATAGTACTCACAAGTCACAACCTGAAAATGCCCGTGATTCTTCTTCTGAAAATCTCACGAGTAAGTTCATTAATTTAGATGGTTTCTTTAAATTGTACATAAATTGAATAGTAGATTGCATAATTAAATTACAAATTAGCGATTAGTATTTTTTTTTGTTCACAAGTAGATTATATGGTAAATTTCAGGTTACAGAAGGAATTACATTTGTAACACATATTGATTTAGCGGGTAATTCTCCTTTTTCAATGTCGTAGTCTGTGCGAAGCAGAGGGAATCATTCCTATTCTCTCATCTATTATGTGTGGATTAGCTCAATAAAATTTTCTACTTTATCAAGAAAATAAGTAGATTAGATAGGCATGAAAGTGGAAAGATTAACATTTTTAGCGTGATTATAGATTGATTTTTAATTTTTGACTAATTTGTAATTTCATGTTTTGTGTAGGGTCTCCACAGGACTCGGGAGCTCATTCATCGTCGTCGGTGACGGTAGCGGTGTCGCCGCCGAGAATGTCGTTGGATTGTTTCAAGCAAAGAGCATATCAAGCAGCAGCAGCATCTTCATCATCAGCATCATCAAGTTCACTGTTTTTCTTAAGTGGGTAACAAAACTGGATCGTCCCTCTCACCTTACTCATGAAATGGAGGAGGATTCAACCAATAACATAGGTGCAATTAATATGTCTAGATTTTTTTTTTCTTTTAATTTATTTTCATGGTTAATTAATTAGCTTACTCTCTTGACGAATTGGTTTTTTCAGTAATGAATTTAACATCAATCTAAGTTAATTATCCGTTAGCTTGCGTTGATGTTTTTTCAATTTTTATTATTAAATCACTTGGTATGCAAATACTTTTACGATATTTGACTGATATTAATTTTAATAAGGTGGGACGTTTTTGAGGACAATCAAATCTTCTTCATTGAATTTTAGAACTTCTCCTTATTCAATATTTAGATTACTTTCTGATATCTAAAATGTTTTAACCGTAAAAAATAGAGGGAAGAAAGTAGAGTGGAAAGGAAAGATGGAGTATTTCCGAAAGAAGGGACCGTTTGGAATCAGAGAAAAAGTTTGATAGGCACGAGGGAGCAGGAATATTATCAATTAAGGCAATGAATTATTAACCTTTTTGTGTGGCACTGGAATTTTCGTCTCTAAAAGGATAGAAGTGGTGTGTGCGTGTGTTAGCGAAAAGCTTTAAATCGCAAGCGTAACTTGAATTGTTATTTGAGGGAATGAAAACAGTGGATAAGAAGCTGTCTCCTACCTGGAGTCTGCAGTACTGTTTGGTCTTAATGAATCAATTAATATTTATTAGTGGGAAAATATCAGTCAGAAATTTTCACCTCACCATGTGGCCGCCTTCTTTCTATGGCAACATTTGTGAAGCTCTCAAATTTTACTACAAAATTAATTAACTAATTACCTTTTTGGGCTTCTAATGTACTTCAAATGGTGTTGCTGTGTTAATCATCATGGAGTAGTATTAAAGATATCAAATACCGAGCAACAACAGTTGGTTCAATGGTTAGAATGTAAATTTTTGTTTAAAAGTTGGAGATTTAAACTTATTAAAAGAGAAAAGAAATCGTTAATATTTTAATTCTCAACGTGGTCGTACACTCTTTGTGAAAAAAAATTATCATATACGAATAGTTGTTATTTGATGATTTTAGAGTTGTATATGTGACTAAAGGTTTTAATAATTATTTTTAAGAATTAAAATATTAATTATTCATTTAATAAATAAAATTTGCCGAGGTTTAACATGCATATTATTGAACCAACTATTTGTCGAAAATATTGTCATATAATTTTACTTTCTAACCACAATCAATCGATTACTTAGAAGTAGTTAATGTGCAACATTGTTGAACTTTTCAAGTTCTTCTCATATAGAATAGCTTAACATATAAGACTGAAAGTGCCATGCTGACAACGATTCGGACAAGGAAGATGGAGATTTTCGAGGTTCGAATTTTAATTATAATAGATCAAAATTGATGAAAAAGGAATCTGCTTCATTAGTAGGGCTCAATTATATTGAATATGAATGCTTTGACCACTATCTGCCAAACTTCTTGTTAATTATTGTTGCTTATCATTTAATAACCACGACCAAGTCATAAGATATCAAATTAATACATAGATGGTTAGCACTATATTTAGCATTTCTTATTTTTCTAAAAATGGTCAATGTTTTATTACTTATGGTTAGATTTTTTTATCAGCAAATTCGTTCTTCTAGGCTTAATTAATTAATTAATTTTTTTAGTAGAAAGGAGAATTCATTTAAAATATAGAAAAGGAACTAATTAACAAGAATAATTTTGACACTTAATTTTGTGATAGTTATGTCAATAACAAGAACCTTCCTTCCTTGACCATTCTAGTAATAGATTTTATGTTTTAATAGACAATACATGCGAGAGCCTATTATGCCAAAAAGATTGTCTTTTCATAGTTGTTTCATAAATTATTTCAATCTTTTTCATTGCTCTAAAATTGTGCAAAAAAGATTCACATACCAATAATGGATCGATCCGATATCTAATGGTATCGGTCTATGAATTGGTCCAAAAATGTATGCGATAAAAGATGCATAATATTCTTGATTTGCCATATAATTTCACATGCCAACGCTACTAATTTATATGTGCATCCTCAAATTTATTATATATATTACCCTAATATAACTAAACTTGTCCAAGATATATTAATGTCAAGGAAAAATTTCATGCCTCTTATTTGGAAGCATTACAATATTCAATTGCAGCTTTCTAGTGGGTACTGTTTTTTTTTTGGCCGATGCTAGTGGCCACAATTTTTTTATTAATCCTTTAATTACTTCTACAAAAACTCAAACTCGCAATGACTACAACATCAATAAACTACAAGTCCATACTAACAGATACTATCCGTTATCTAAAAATGATCACTTTACTTAAGCTTTGAATCATGAATTTTCACCTATACTTAATGTATTCCAAAATTTTCAGAAAGCCTTTGAAATTTCAGGGAATAAAAGTCCGATAAATATTTAACAGATTGTGTATTCAAATTAGTTCAAAATTAAAATATAAAATGCTCAATTTTTTTTATCACGATAGAATGCGATAGAGTAATTATCTTAACCAAAAGTCTCTTGGTATATATAAAAAAGTTATAAAATATGATAAGAAGAGTTTTGTAGTGTACAAGTGTCTCCGCTCTTATTATAGATTAGTTAGATATAAAAAGATATTTAAATATGGAGTGATTTAATTAAAAATTACACATTTTTCTAAAATAAAAAACATTCTTTGTTTAATATTTTATAATATATATTATTTGATACTCTTTCCCAAACCCGGCATGCAAGTTTTATTTTCATCTAAATTCTAATTTTTTTCCAAATTTTCTTTTGCATATACATGCAGATGGTCATGGTCTTATTCTTGCATTAATTCTATGTAATATTCTATGTTGAGTTTGGATTCTGATTACTCAAATGGAGTAGCCTTTTTGACTGGTTTCCATGAATGATAAATCTTTGCGGCGAATGATGATGAATTGTGATTGTGTAGACGATGCTGAAATCTGAAGCATTTTTTGAAAAGATTTCTTCACTCATAGAGACAAATGAAGAACTTGTCCTACTCTTAATTATAAGAAGCATGGAAACCTCCTTGCACCTTCCTCGTTCTTTCGTCTTCAGTCTTGATCTAGTTAAGCAGCATCGATAAATTGAAGTTCAAGATATAGAATACAATTAAGTCCATCAACATAAATCTTATTTTTCACGTTGTTCTTTTTCCTAAATAGTTCAAGCAGTATTGTTTGTTAATTGTGCGCCCACTTAACCAAAGAAAAAAAATAGAACATAATTTCAAGAGTGTTAATTGGAACTGTTACATGTGCAAGTTCTCTTATTAATCAGTTTTTTAAATTACTGCTTTTACCATCGATGTAACAAAAAGTGATTACTTGGGACATTATTACGTTACATTTTTTTATAAATCGTTTGCATTAAAAATTAAACTCACGATTTCTTTTTAATCAAAGTATAACAATGTCTAGAAACTCTATTCCCTCTAATGCCACTCAAACCCACTTCCTTGGAAAGATGAGGTGTGGACTGTGGGTTTTACCACTAGAGGATTCACTGTGCAGAAAACTCATGATCCATTTGTAATGAAAATATAACTGTTACATGTATCGTGTACTGATGCACTTGTCATCTAATAAGTGCGTATTAGAATCACCTTTAATTGTGCCTTCTTAATTAACTGTTTTGTGGATTATATGAATAAAAATCACTATTTATTAAAAAAAATTGATGTTAAATGTTTGAAAGTTTGATTATTAGTAAATGTAAAAAAAATTGAAATGTCATTACGGTATATAGGTAAGTGAAGCGTATTGAATCCAACAAATTAAATTCCTACTCTAAAAATTTAAATATGAGCACAACGATAAGTAGGGTGAAATCTATAAAGATTGATAAAGTTTATTTATTCGAAACAAAAGCATCAAATTAAATGGGAGATTTTGATGTAGAAAACGGAAATTAAGTATCAAAACAATCAATAAAAGCAGTGAATTAAACTGAAGATCACAAGAAGGCAAGTAAGAAAATATCAATAATAATAAAGTCTAGCCAATGTACATATCAGTCTTGATTTGTAAATTGATCACATGTTCTAAGAATCAATCAATATCATTCGCATAGATAAGTTATAATTACAAGTAACACACTCAGTAATCAATCTCTACTTACTGTTCCAGTAATTCCTAGATGCTTGAAAACTACTTCATTTACCAATAGGCAACCCCTAGAATGTCTTGCATCGACAACAATACAATATATAGAGACCTTACTCAAGCCAATAAATTCTAACACCACAGTTCATTTAGGCTTGATTATTCAATTCTCTTAACAATAGTCGAAGTCCTTTATCACAACAACTATGTTAAGTTACTACTTATATTAGATCATGTAATCACAAATCTGTAGTCCTAATCAACAACTTATTATTTTGTTAATTAACCCAACTGACTATCTTGAATTAATCAACAAAATGATAATAAAATACTAAAGTACAGGAATCAAATAAATACATGAATAACAAAAAAAACAGTTAAGAGCAACATCTTATAATTTATTGAAGTTGAACTTCGATTATACCTTAAATAGAAAAGGATTTAGCAACACATAAAGTAAAAGAACAAAAAAACAAAATAAAAACATTTGTAAATGTGTCCAATCTCCCTTAAGGTAAAAAAAAAAAGAGTTATTTATACTAAATATCGAATCCTAACCCTAAATAGGAGTCACATAATAATAACAATATTTCTAAAATATTCTCTTAGGGCAAGATAGGGCCAACGATATGCTAATTCGTCCAATTCCAGAAGGTTCTTGCACTTGTTCAGCTGTCCAATTAACCTATCCACGTCAGCAATTAATACACCAAATCTTCTAAAATTTGATACTCCTCAGCCGTACCGAACATACCTCAAGTCCAGATTTCATCAAATCTATTCGAAATTTACAGCATTTTTACCAAGTTATCACCTAAACAACACCAAACATGAAATAACATATATAAACATAAAAACGAAAGATAATTAACACATAAAATGATGCAAAACTAATACTAAAAATATGTATAAAATGCACATTAATGTTGAGTTTAATATTAATCCTTCTGTATATATATAAAATCAAATTGTCGTCACAATTTGTGCACGCCATCATCTCAGACTCGAGTGGCTGCAAGAAACTAAAATTCGAAAATAGGCCAAATATCGGTTCCAGGCAACGCGAAATCAAGATATTAGTTCCGAAATACCGAATACGTAAATTTATTAATGAGGCCAGAGGAACACAACTTTTTTCTTGTTTTAACTATTACACCTTAGTTTGGCTACAGTTGTGTCTGGAATTATTGCATATATAGTTAAAGTTAACTCTGGAGAAGTAAATGTAACTATAATAAGGTTTGTAGTATGTGAAGAAAATTACTGGTCCATATATATATATATATGAAACGTGATATTTCCTGGAAGTGGCCCAGCAAAAATTGAAATGAGATGGAACATATCTTCAAGTGTCTGGAGAAGGGTCACTTTCTGCAATATTTCACCTCAAATTTTCTGTCCTTTACTATGGAATGTGGTAGGGTATAACATCCCTTTTCCCATACTTGTAGGAAAATATTTAAGAAAATATATTTGGTCAGCGTGAAATGGTAGTCCCGAATTTAGATTTGATCAAAGTAAATTTTCAGCTCCAAATTTGCTTATTCTGAACCAATACCACTGGTAGTCTGTTACTGGTATTGGAGTCTTTGCTTTATATGACTACATTCAAAGGATCTCTAGTTCTTTCAGATTCTTAGACACTTACAAGCACAAACAACGTAAACGTTATGAATTCTTTTTCATGCAAATCCTCCGATATTTAAGTCAATAAAGTGTTTAGAACTCACTCTAAACTCCCTTTTTTTTCTGATAAGTAACCTTCTTTTAAGTACGAATAAAGTTTACATGATTTTCTTTATTGAGTTTAGCAGGTGTTTTTTATTGAGTACACCATGATTTGAATCTCTTATAGTTCTACACCTCACACATTTAACTATTACAATTAGCATCAGGTGATACTAAGTAATTGTTTTAAGTATATCTATTAACATATTACTATGTATAGCATATATTCCATCTTTACTATATAATTTGTCGATCTACATTTATGTAAGAAAACAAAATTGAGACTAAGTAACTGCGTATATGTGACGGAGTCAAGGGTGAGGTGTGAAAGAAAGAGAGGTGGCCCAAATATATCAAAAACTGAAACAGAGGGGTATCCATAAAATTTGAGTTTGAGAGGTACAATTTGCCTGGAGGAACAAGTGCAGTGTAGGGCATAGTTCCCCAACCCCAATTTTACGGGCCCACTTTTCCACTTATCATCATCATCTCCTTCCTTCTAAAATTTAATACTAGGCCCCACCTTCTTCCATCGGAAACAAAAGGATAACACTTCGCGTGGAGCCCACACACTCTGCCTTTCCTATTAAATGCAACGACTAACGCCATTGTTGGAACTTGGAAGAGAGAAGTGAACGAAGTAGGGCGGGAATTTGAATAATTTTTTTTACAACCGAATGGTTATAGGTTGTAACAGTTTATGTAAATTTTTTTATTAAGATGTAATATTTTTTATTAATATGTAATTTTTTATCATTAAAATTGTAAAAAAAATTCATATGTAAATAAAAAATATTAATTATAAAATTATAATTTTTAACAAAAAATATTATACTTTAATAAAAAAATTACGTTTTAATAAAAAATGTTACAAGAGTTTTTACAATTATTTCTTCGTAGAAAAAAATTTCGAGAGAATTGCGAAAAGACAAAGAGGTGAAGTGAGAAAAGAGAAGGGTAGGGCTCGCAAAGAGTTACGCAAACCCTACACGTGGGCTTTCTTTTGGACGTGCGGGCCCATTTATTGTGGGCCTCCTTTTGCAGGTTCACGTGCGTTGCCACGTGATCTCATCATGCTCTTCTCCAATTTGACTTGTCGTCTCCTCTGCCCAAGCTGGCTTCTTTTTAATTAGTTGGTTCATAAAAGTATCTTTTTGTAAACAAATATATAGAATATAATACATTAAATTCAAAAAATATTAGAGATCAAACTATATTTATTTTTTTGTAAAAATGAATACAAAGACTGTATTATGCGTGACAATAATTGAAATTATAGTCAATGCGATAGAACAAAATAAGTACAATGCTAAACTAATGTATTCTACATAATAAGCTACGAGTAAATTTAAGGTAATAATTATTTACAAGTATTTTTTATAGAATGAAGTTAAGTCTAATTTTATTAGTAGGAAGGAATTTAAGTTAAGCAGTTATATACGATTCAATCATTTTTAATTTTGGCCAATTTTTTTCATATTGATTATATCTTAGATGAAATTTATGTGATTTTCTTTTTTTATTTTTGGTGTACCATGCACTCCAAAATAACTAATAAATAATGCCAATAAAACTAAAATAATTGCATTGTATTCGAGATATCTGTAACAATTCTTAACAAAATTAAGTTGTAGATTGGGAGTTGTTGAGTTTTCTCTTGTAAATGTGGCAAAATACTTGAAAAACTCAATTAAGATAAGCCTAAATATCATTTAAAATGGGTAGGAAAAAAAAGGACCAAGCTTGAAAATAAACAATGAATTAATAAGTGGAAGAGAAAGGGATATAGATAGAGGAAGAGAAGAGTTGGCCCGAAATAACAATCCAAGAGGGGGTGAATTGGATTTTTGACTTTTAAAATTTGTTTGAAAATATTTTTGCAATTATAAAAATATTCAAAATAAGCAAAAGATAAGTAAGAACAATTTATCCAATTCACACAAATAATAATATAAAGAGAGAAGGGATAGAGAAATCAAATAAGCGATGTATAATGGTTCGACCCTCTTAGCCTACGTCCACTCCTCAAACTTTCCCTTGAGAATTTGAATCCACTATGACTCTTGCTTCAATGGGTGCAAGATTAAACCTCTACAAACTCTTGCTTCAAAGGTGTAAGATTAAACCAATACAACATCTTGCTTCAATTGGTGCAAGATTAAACATCTACCAATACAACCCTTATTTTCTAGTTAAACAAGAAAAATTTTCCTCTCTCAAATACAATGATTTTCTCAATAAGGAAGAACGAAATTAATAATGAACACTTTTAAGCAACAATGAATTTGCAAGTGTAAAATTCTCTTGAGAAGTATATGAATGATTTGCAAGATTGAGTACAAGGAAGCTTGATGTTGTTGTAAGATGATTGCAAGTGGTTAACAACTCACTTCTATGATATGTCTTGAGTCTATTTATAGATTTTCAAGTCGATATAGCAGTTGGAGAATTGAATGTAGCCGTTGTGAGATAGAGCAGCCATTTATTTAATGCTCTGACGTAGCCTTTAACTCGAGTTATAGATTTCGATTACTAGAGTTATCCATTTGAAGAAAACAACCCTTAAAGCATGTAACTCGAGTTATATAATGACTTACTCGAGTTAGCCATTCTTTCTGACCGTTGGAACCTCGACATTTGAACCTTGTATGTTTGTCTTTTTGCCTCCGAGATCTAACTCGAGTTAAACAAGTTTCTTACTCGAGTTAAATTTACTCCAGGAAATTTAACTCGAGTTATCCTTCATTTAAGTCGAGTTGCCTAGTATTTGATCAACTCGAGTTATGCATGTTCTTACTCGAGTTGTAGCATTTGATCAGCAGCTTCTAAGTGATCCTCTTACTCGAGTTGGACTCACGTGTAACTTGAGTTGTCTAACCACTGATTAACTCGAGTTGTAACTTATGTAACTCGAGTTGAATTTCTGTGTTGATGGTTTGATTTTTGTTCAACACTTTGTCTCTTCTGGATAGCAATGTTAACTTGAGTTGTGTTCTTTGTTTACTCGAGTTAGGCTAGAACGACCATCCTAAAACACTCAAGCATCAAACTCAATTTTGTTTATCATCAAAACACAAAGGGATCCAAATGTTAACCATCATTGGTTCAACAATCTCTCCCTTTTTTATGATGACAAAATATGCATAAATTTGAACATCTATAAAACAATGACAAATAGTTTGATCAAGGATTTTACTCTTTGTCATTTGGTTAGTTTAACACAAGTATAAGCATAATGTTCAAATCAATATTGATGTCAGTTATAAGAATTTATGCAACATTCTCCCCCTTTTTGTAATCATCAAAAAGATATGTAAGATCAACATACTCCCCCTTTTTTAAAGAAAAGAAATCAAGAATTATTAAGCACAAAATGCTCCCTCTTAGTAAATGCATTTATCAATCAAATTATTTTGGAAGTTAAAACTTTCCCTTTTTGTTTCACAACATGCATAACAATTTTCAAAGAAATATCTCCCCATTTGAAATTCAAAGTATGTATTAAAAATCACCTGAAATTAATACCATTTAAAACAAACATTTTGCAATTAATACAATTATACATTCAAAACATCAAGTCAATCAACTAAGCAATATTTCGAAAAATATTATAAATGCAAGGAATCAAAACAATGCAATAAATCACATTCAATCAACATGTAAATAAATTTTATAAAATTAAAGCAAAATTTAGGGTCAAGAATGGGTTACCACATTTGCTTTCCTTTTCTTCGTATTGTCTTTGATGACCGTTAAGCACAAAGCTCCAACTTCATTGTTGTCATCCTCAAGAATTCTTCTTTTTCTCCTCTTGCCATGTTTCTTCAAATATGGATGATTCAATTTGACATGTTTGAAGTTGTGGCACTCATAGAGGATGTGTTTGTTCTTCTTTTTCTTGCTTGATTTATTGAAACCATTGTTTCTTTTAAGAGACTTGTGGAATTTCTTGTTTTTGGCATGATCTTCTTTTCCTTCTTCTTGTATAGATATTTCTATCAAGCATAAAATGGATATTGAGCTTTCTCTTGAGAAATGAAAATTTTCATCTTGCATTTGTAGACTCTTTTCTCCATACTCTTCTTGTTGTTGATCGATTTGATCTTTGATTTCTAAACTTTCATCAACTTGTGTATTTTGTAGTTGAGATTCTTCCTCATGCACATTATCTACAAATTTACAAGCTTGGTTAGACAAATAGATTGAATCAAGAGTACTCAAAATATCTCTGGCATCATGACATTTGGAGATTATAGAATAATCATTTCCATTCAAAGATCTTTGTAAAATATGCATGGATTTAATATGCAAGGAAAACATTTTCTTGTCATGCTTATCCCAAGAATATTTTGGATTATTGAAAATCCATTTTCAACAATTTCCCACAAATCATAATCAATAGAGAGATATAAACTCGAATTCTCATCAACCAATATGAATAATCAAAACCATCAAAGTAAGGATGTTTATCAATTTCATCCCCATAATTAAAACAAGAAAAATCATTCAATGTTGTCATTTTGGATATTTCAGTCTAGGTTGTTAAACCATAAAAAATTTGAGTCTTAGCTCTGATACTAATTGTTGACCCGAAATGGCAATCCAAGAGGGAGGTGAATTTGATTTTTGACTTTTAAAACTTGTTTAAAAATATTTTTGCAATTATCAAAATATTCAAAATAAGCAAAAGATAAGTAAGAACAATTTATCCAATTCACACAAATAATAATATAAAGAGAGAAAAGATAGAGAAATCAAATCCGCGATGTATAGTGGTTCGATCCTCTTAGCTTACGTCCACTCCTCAAGCTTCCCCTTGAGAATTTGAATCCACTATGACTCTTGCTTCAATGGGTGTAAGATTAAACCTCTACAAACTCTTGCTTCAAAGGTGCAAGATTAAACTAATACAACATCTTGCTTCAATGGGTGCAAGATTGAATCTCTACCAATACAAAACTTTTCCTCTCTCAAATACAATGATTTTCTCAATAAGGAAGAGCGAAATTAATAATGAATGCTCTCAAGCAATAATGAATTTGCAAGTGTAAAACCCTCTTGAGAAGTGTATGAATGATTTGCAAGATTGAGCACAAGAAAGCTTGATATTGTTGTAAGATGATTGCAAGTGGATAACAACTCACTTCTCTGATATGTCTTGGGGCTATTTATAGATTTCCAAGTCGATATAGCCGTTGGAGGATTGAATGTAGCCGTTGTGAGATAGAGAAACCCTTCATTTAATACCCTGACATAGCCTTTAACTCGAGTTACAGATTTGGATTACTCGAGTTATCCATTTGAAGAAAACAACCCTTTAAGCATGTAACTCGAGTTATATAATGACTTACTCGAGTTGTATCATTTGATCAGCAGCTTCTGGGTGATCCTCTTACTTGAGTTGGACTCACGTGTAACTCGAGTTTTCTAACAACTGATTAACTCAAGTTGTATCTTATGTAACTCGAGTTGAATTTTCGTGTTGATGGTTTCATTTTTCTTCAACACTTTGGCTCTTCAGGATAGCAATGTTAACTCGAGTTGTGTTCTTCGTTTACTCGAGTTAGGCTAGAACGATCATTCTAAAACACTCAAGTATCAAACTCAATTTTGTTCATCATCAAAACACAAAGGGACCCAAATGTTAACCACCCTTGGTTCAACAAGAAGAAAGGTGTTCCATCAAATTAGACACATTGAAAAACAAGATTACTATAATTGCCAAGACAAGGATCAACTCTGAATGAAGCATATAGACACACCATACTTATTAAATTTTTGTTAATTAGCTTTCACCACCAAGAGAAAACTTTAAAGCTACCACTCATGCATTCCCTAGTAATCTCATGCCCACTTTCAAGCTTTTCTTCAGTTTGAAATTTGACGCATTCACTTTGAGACACAAAATTGACAACATATTCACACACTTTCATGTTTTCCCCATTACATTGCTTCGAGCTTGTCTCTACGAACATGGCCTTACTCGGTTTCGTAGCCTTTAATAATTGAAAATTTTGAAGTAGTGGGTTTTTCCTTACCTTTATTAAATCCACTTCTTCATGGATTAGAAGAATAAAATTTTACATGTCAAATAAAAAATTTACGAATATGGCCTTCATGACCTCCTACAGTCTAAATACTTGATTGATTTGCATAAATAAATAATAAGAATACTTACAAGCTATTGGATTAATGTTAAGTATGTTGATTCTGAGTAGATTTTGTCGATTAAAATACAAGAGTTTGAAACAATACGAAAACAATTGTTGGGAACTAGGGCTACTTGCCCACAATATTCGTTCAAACGATTTTTAGAAGAATCAATCATTTTAATATTACACAAACGTGCCATTATGTATCGCAAGCAAATGTTCAACCATAAACTTATCTTGTAAAATATGTATTAGATTTGGCGTACCTTATAAGGTCTATCTGTTTTGTTTTGGTTGTTTCGGATTTGACACTTACCTTATGATATTTTAAAATTGGTACGTTTCTCTTCTAGCCCATCTTGAATCATGAATTTTGTTGTAAGCCCATTTTATGTTTTCTGTTTTCCTTTTGTAACCTCACAAGTCAGAACATGAACTTTTCCCCTCCAGTTTTGATGTATGCAACAATACGATTACATTGTTCTTGAAGGTTTCTTTTATGAACTTTTAAGCTTATTTACCGAAAAAAAAAGGGTCTCTATGACTCTATCTCTTATAAGTTCAATTCAAGTGTCTTTCAGATCATATAATCAATAATAGACTTCGTTGACTTGACTCTAAGCAGATTCAAATATAGTTCTTCTGACATTTTATAGTAAAGAAGGGTATGAATAGCCATCACGGCCATTAAATTAAAATGATTACTATTAATGGTTTTCTCTCCTCTTTTGTAAAAGAAAACAATTGGCCTCTCATTGTAACAAATTTCAACATCATTTTTTCATCTGAATTCATAATTGAAAAGCTTTAATTAATTATTATATACAACACATGTAAATGGTTAATTACAGTCAACTCTACTATTGCCATCTCCAATATGAAAGGATCAAATGTTTGATCTCGCCAATACATAAAAAAAATTATTCACACACAACATTCTTCATGATTGAGTTAATGGTGTTAAATCTTTACAAGGTAGACAAACTGACCAAGAAAGAATCATTGTTCTCATCAGTACAATAAATTAAAAGAATCACACATACCAAAAAAATCACACACACAGAACAACCATAAAAGGAGCACGAAAAATTTCAGACAACGTAAGTACTTTCCAAGCTGTTCCGCAACTCCGCACACTCATCTCCTTCCTCTTCCTTATTCTTCCCTCTTGTAGACAAGAAACCAAATGCCAAATTCGGAGCCTGCATCAAATCCAACTTCAAATGCGAACAGGTACTGTCGTTGATCCGATCCCAGTCACTGGTTTCAGCAAATGGTAGGTGCTGGTGCGAAGTGATCAAAGAATTGGAGGTGGCATTAACAGAAGGATGAGGCTGATGACGATCAGGAAGGTCTTCAATTGTGCGGTGGTGGTGAAGAAAGTTGCGGTCGAGGATGAGTTGTTTGGCGAGATTGGTGGCGCGGTGTTCAGCGATGAGTTCGCGCAGAGCAGCACTTGATCGGGAGGAGATGTCGTGGTGGGATGATGATGAGGAGACCCAGTTAGAATCGGACTTGGATGACAGAAGAGAGAGAGCACATGACCCCGTCGGTGATGTCAAGTACTGGAATCTCCCCATTATAAACTTGTCTGTTTTTCAGCATGAAAACTACTCGCCGTTAGTCTGTTTTTTCAGTTTCATGAACTTTCGTTTTTTGCAACAAAGAGTAAACACTACACCTCAACAGTGGTAATACAAACCTTATTGACAAATAAACAGTGATATTACAATTGAGTTAAACTCCGAGTGGGTCGAGTAGCTCAATCGACTCAGTTTCATAAACAAAATTCGACGACATTCCTTTAACTATATTGATCACAATTACTGATGTACCAAATGTATATAAACACGTATTCAGGAAGAAATAAATATCACGACAAATACTCCCTGTTCACGAAAAGAAATTTCTCAGATTGTTTTGATAAGTTCTCGAATTAAAATGAAAGGAACGGAATTAAATAGTCTTTTAATATTTGTAGAAAGTTAGATGAATTTATCAGTTAACATAAGAAAAAAAAGTCATACTGTTCTTTCACTAGATCCTTTTGTACATCTAATTCTAACTTCTTTATTAACATCAATCATCGCATTTTGCATAGTAAGAAAAATATTTTCAATTCCAGTTCAAAAAAGAAAAAGAAAAATATTTCCAACCCTACTTCCATGCATTTTAACAAAAAAACTAATTTTTTTTTCTATACTTTTTGAGATTCCATAATCAGAATATGTCCCACCACACTGAAAAGTCATTGGCTTAAGAACATTAAAATAATAAAATTCTCGATTAATTGTTAATAATTCGAGAAAAAAAATACAAATCTAAAATGCCAGTGGGAGAAAACGTGAAAATGACAGAAAGTAATTCACTTAAAATATCAGACGCACTAATCAAAATATCTAAATATATAAACAAAATATTTTTTATTTTTTGAAGGTAATTGATACCATTAGAAGCAGTGTTCTTGGAAGCGGAATCGTGAGAGCTCTTTCTTCTTCGTTCATTGTGTCCTGCCAATCTCCCCCTACAACTCCTTTTTGTCTCATCAAACTCCGACAACACATGAAACCTACAAAATTAATTAACCACAATTATTATACTATGATGCTACTAATCTTGACCCACTTATAAAAAAAAATGCTGAAATTGACCTAAATGTTAATTATGTTAACGAAAAACTATAATAAATTAGTTACCTGCTACACTGCTGGCAAAATCTCTGTTCTAATCCAAGCACAATTACCTTTGGAGCTTTAGAATGCATCTCGCAAACCTTATGCCTCCTATGATAATCCTTAGCATTCACCAACGCCACGTTGCACCCCTCCACCTGACACCTCGGCACAGCCGTCGTCCCGGAACCCACGACTGCGGACGCCGAACTTCCACCACCACCAGCAAGGGCATAATAGGGTTTTCCCCTCTTAGGAGAAACCCCAGACGTCGTCGTCGTAGCCAGTTGATGAGTACTGTCCTCAAAGTAGTGCCTCTTCCCCAACTTCAAGCACATAAGATGAGGGTCCGGGTGGAGGTGGGACCCATCTCCGCCGTACAAACTACTCGCAGAGAAGTTATTACCAGTGGTAACAGGACTGTTGAGAGACCAAATATCACGATGATGATGATTATCACCAGAAATGAAAAACAAGTTTCCACAATTTTCCATATTTGAAGCTTCTTTTGATTTTGGTACAAAATGAGTAGATTTTTTTGGCTCTGCAAGTTGTACAATTTGCTTTTGCTGTGCTGAGAGGAGAGGTTTGGTTTCTAGGGTACAAGAAGTTGGGTATGGATATGTGTAGCTTTGCTGTTTTTGTGTATGTTGCAGTGGAAATCAGACTAAGACTGTGTTTGGCTACTTTTTTTAAAGCAAATAAATAATGGGTTTTGTTTCTTTATAGTTGCATTCAAATGGGACATGGGAGGTTTAAGAGCTTTGAGCTAAAAGCTGAATTGGGTACAGGGGTTGAGGGTGTGTTTGGTGTGGAGAGTGGAGCGGAGTTTAATATAGGCACATGTGAATGTTGGAGTATGTGTGGAGATTTAAGGGGCCATTCCAAGTGGCTTGATTTGATTTGATAGAGAGATTGAATGAGAGGCCTTGTCTCCGGCTCCTGCTTTCCTATAGCCATACTTACCTAACATTTCCATGCTACTTTTAGAGCATCCCAATAATCTCTCTAAAAAAAAGTGCCAAAATAGAGAGACAGTTGATAATGTTCTTATCATTTTCTCAACTATATACCCAATTAAGTAAACAATCACACAATAATGTAATCGAGAACTTGGCAGGAGACGTTTGTTTGATGTGGATTAGTTGTCACTTTTGCTTTGCTCGATTGGCTTCTCTGACTTGTAATGACGCAACTTTTGTACACTCTAGCATGGATTTGCATAAATGCCCGGATACTATCGTTTTTTAGAGCTTTTTGTAATTTTTTGACAGATTTTCCTTCAAGCCTTAGTGTGTAGCCTCATAATACGGTTTGTGTTTCATAGTTTTCTATGTTGATTTTCCTAATCCACACACCATGGATTAGATGAACAAAACACCGATTGATCAACAAAATTATTTCGTCTTAAAAAAAAAGTCACTCTTTATTTTTCTTATACAATCTACTTCTATAATCTATTTCATTAAACTTACTTAAAATAATACCTCAGTCTTTCTTGATAACTTATAACTCGCAATTACATATTGAGAAACTTATTTACAGAGCCTTATAATCCCTTGATAAAAAAAACTTTTCAATGAATGTGCGGAAGGGAAGAGAGTCTTTTGACAGTTGACGTGACTGAAGAAGATTATTACCAACAAGAACGGAAACACATCTATTCCCTTCTCTCTCTTTTTTCCCTCCTCTCACTTTCTTTCTCTCTCTATAAATGCTGATGCACAAAAAAAATTCAACTCGCATCTAAAAAGGTCGTACACTGCCCTGCACTAATTTTGCATGCATTTTCTACGTAAACCTTTCCATTTTTGTAAACCTAATCCATGATTTTGCTGTTAAATTACGTCCATTAAGTATGCATTCTGCATGTTATGACTATGTTTTCCAGGCTCTGACACCATCCGTGATATTAGCATTCCTTTTCTTTCTCAAATGTCTAGTTCATATCTCTTTTAACTAAAAACATCTCTACTGTATTAACTTACTAATGAATTTATTATATTAATAATTTATTAATTTTTTATTTATTATATTATTTTTTTATTTTTTAATTTGTTATCATACTTTATTATAAGACTTATAATCATTTCATTTATTACATAATTTATTTACAATATATAAATAGTAACAAATATATTTAATTCACATAAATATTTTTGTTACTTGATATTTGAGTTAAAAATAATATTTTAAAAAAATCTTTTCTTTTAATTGATTTTTTTAAAAAATATTTTTAATAAATAGTAAATCAAATAAATATTTAAATTAAAAATATATATATTTACCAATGAGAAGATATTCAAAATTAACTAAAAAATAAATTATGCATAATAAAAAAATTATATAAATAACTTATGTTACATATGGATATAGTAAAAGTTTGAAAGATAAAGAGAGAAGGGTAGGCTTTGCGAATTTTAAAAATTCTTGGCATTTGAATTTTGAAAAAAATGATAAATTAAAATTTGAATCTATTTTTCTTAGAATAAAATAAAAAAATTAGAATGATAAAATATTGAGTAAGAAAAAAAGAGTTTATATTTATAATGTGATAAAATTGATTAAAAAGTAAGAAAAAAACAAAAAAGAAAAGACAAAATAAAAAAAAATAAAAATATATATTTTAAGTAAGTGAAACCATTCTCCATCTACATGATGCGCTTCAAAAATTTGAAGCGCATCACAAGATGATGCTCTTCCTAGTAGGAGAGCATCGTCCACGTGTGTTTTTTACGGCATCAAATGCGAGCATAAAGCTCGCATTAGAGCTGCCCTAAATTAACTTTTATTTCCATTTTATACTTCGAGAATTTTGAATGCAATTAAATTAGTTAGGGTTTTTTAGCATTACTCACACTACAATGCCATTCTTTTAGAGTTAAGTGTTAAAATATCTCAACAGTCTTCTCATCTTGACTTTTTATAATATGTTATATAATTCAAATTCTCTTTATTATTTATTTAAAAATTTAAATCTATTTATTTTTTCATCTCATTTATTAATATTTTATTAGTACATAAAAAATATATAGAGAAGTGAATTCTCTCTCTTTGAAGATGAAGAGCAAGAATGCATTCCTCTCCACATTTTTTTAAAAATGATAATAAAATATTAATAAATAAGATAAAAAATAGATCAAATTTAAATTTTTAGATAAATAATAAAAAAAAATTAAATTGAATAATATATAATAGAAAGTTAAGATGAGAAGGATATTGAAAATGCTCTTAAAATAAAATTCTAATTTGGATCACTTTAAGTTTGCTTAGTGAGTATTCTTTATGCGAGAGACTGAACTTGATTTTTTAATAGGTTAAAACTTTTAGATTTGATTTGAAAAGAGAGAAACTACCATCGGTCCATTCTTTTAAAAAACAAGGATTATAATTTTAAATAATTCTTTTTTATCAAATAAAACACACATGTTATTCCATTTTAAATAATTCTTTTTTATCAAATTAAAGAGGGAGAAGATATGGGTGTGGATAGTAGCAATGCCTCATTGAATGCTACACAGACTGTAAAGCAATGGCTCAGTGTCTAAAAAAGGGTTAGCCATACACGTATTCCACTGTGGGTTCCCTCCAACCCAAAGATCCCTCTCCAAAGGCCACAAAGATTGACCAGATTGTCTTGATTGCGACCACTCATTCCCCATTCTTTTCTCATTATCATATTCAATGCACAAAAATGTAACTATAAAGAAAATCTTGTATAAATAGACGTGATCTATTAAAATGAATATAAAAAAACGCAGGCAAAAAAAGCTCAACCACATGTTGCCCTGACATGATTAAAAAATCAAAATAATAATTAAAATATTTTGAAAAAAAGGAACAAAGTGAGTTACACAAGTCTTTCTCAGATTGATTTGTATTGGTGCCCAAATATTATTTGCACTTGGAGATTTATGTAATTCAATTAGCAGGTTTTTCCTCGCTTCCATGGCGATGTGAGAATGCACTGGAACTCTGAATGTTTTTCTTGCTTTTCTAATCCATAGTCTCGTGTGTTAAATGAATAAAATTTATGACTTATCAAAAAAAAAACTTGCACAAATCTTTCTTCTCTTCGTATTTAATTAATTCAATTTCAATTAGTTAATAAATGATAGCAGTGAGATTCAGACTATTTCATCTAAGTTTTGCTCTCATATCTATGTTAAGAATTAATCTGCCTAAAAGCTGAAGCCTTTTTTTTTTTATCGGAACCTAGAAGCTCAAGCTGACAGATAAGCCCAAACACTTTTGTAATACAAAAAGTATAAGTGTGCCAGTGGTAGTGAATAATAATTACAAGAAAGTTACAAAACGATGCAATAAAGTCGATTAAATTCGAAACAATCCTTTGTTTGAAAATAGTTTGTCGTTCCCGACTTGTTCCCCCTAAAAAAGGAACCAATATGCTTTGCTCTATGGTTTTCTAAAATGGACAGTTTTGGGCCCCAATGTTATCTTCTGGTCGCATTGAACCCTAGCGTTTGGAAAAAGATCGATTTTGGACCTTACCGTTTGAAAATTAACTCATCTCTCTTCAAAACCAACCCATCACCACCATAACTACCCAGCTAAACCATCACTGTAACCACCATCACCGATAATCACCACGATCATCATTACCTAAGTCCATCTCTCTGTGATCTTCACTTTCCTAATCTAATCTAAATAGAAAGCTCATATTAGATTTTAAGAGCATGGAGAATTAGATACCCACAAAATGGATACTTAGAGAAGATAGATTTGATGAAACAATTTGAGCTGTGATTTTGATTTTGAATTCCTCTATAAATAAAGAAAACACCTATAGTTTTCGTTTCTTCTAAATCTCTAGAATGCAAATGATTCTGGCTCAAGATTTATTTTACAATTTATAGAGGAGGTTTTGATTGTTTTTGGTTTCGGTAGAGGACTTTCGGTGGTGGTGGTTGGGCCGAGGGAGTAAGAGAGTTGGGAAAGAGAGAGAGAGAGAGGTGTAGCGGTGGTGGTGGTTGGAGCAAAGGAGACGTAGTGGCGGAATTGAAGAGAGAGAAGTCTAATGGCGGTAGTGGTGTGGTGGTTTGGTTTTAGTCTAAATTTGAGTTTTGGTTGGTTTTGGACTTTGGTTTGATTTCTGTGTTGATTTTGAGCAAAAAACTTAGTGGTAACTTTTGTCAAGCGTTAGAGCTAAAAACCAGGAAAAAAACTTGACCCATGTAATGTCCGTTAGCTACCATTATCATCTGTTAGCTTTCATTAACGTCCGTCGCAAAACAGTGCCAAAATCGATCTTTTCTCAAACATTAGGGTACAAAGTGAGCAAAAGATACCGTTTAGGCCAAAACTGCCCAATTTAAAAATTCATAGGGCCAAAAGTGAACCTTCGCCCATATGCTTTCTATTCCCTCTTTTTGCGTTCACTTTTCTTTTCTTTTTTTTTGAGTTTTGATGTTTAATAATTTATTTATTGGTTTTTAAGAAAAATAAATCTGTTTTGTACATGTTATAACATCATTTGTCCCACAACAAAAAATGTTTTGTACTTTTTGATTCAATTTTGCATCATAAATTATACAACATATACTAGAGAGTGATTTGCTTAATTCTTGGACAAAGTTATCTTAAAAATAATTTTTTTTATTTTTTTTAAATTACAGTAAACATACTTAATTGTGCTTCTTTAATCACGTTTAACATATTTTAAAATTTAAATTTTTTATTATGCCAATAACCCTCATGATTGCAAATTTTCAACCCATTTCTTCCAACTTTCAACGATACATAAAATTAATGTTTCTGCTACGACTGATCATAGTGGGTATCCAATGTTTATGGGCCCCGATGTGATTGATCAAATCCTATCCTGGGACCTAAAATCAGACACGTGTACGGTCACGAGGGTCTACCGGGTGGATATAGACTGTTTGCGATTTTTGCAACTAATAATCTGTAATAAGTAAACAGATAAAATGAGAGAAGAACAGAACAAGGCAAGTTCCCATAAAGCAGGAAAGAGAGAAGTAGTACTAGTTGGTGAAGTGGGTGTTTGACACGTGTAATTAAAGAAACCATTGCTATCCTCTAGTTAATCCGTACTCGGGGCACCTGATAGATATCGGAATTTTTGAGACCGCATTGTTTCTTTTAATGAAGCAACAAGAAAGATTGCAACTTGTAAAGAAGATATAAGAGGGGAAGGATGCTTGTATAAAGATGAGGGGACCATCCATTTCTCTCTTCTTTTTTTTTTAAGAAAAAAATGGGTTATATAAGAAAAAAATTTAGATGGGACCATCCGCAGAGTTTCTATAGTTTTTCTTTATTTTTTTTAACCTGAATAACCAGCTTTATCAGTCAAATAGAGAAGCGTAATAAAAACAAGTACAACGAGTAATCAATAGGCTCTCCCCATACAAAGTAGTAAGGCCCTCCCTATTCAGAGTAGTTAGGCAAGAAAGCAGCAACTCTAGTAAGATTACGGGCAAGAACATTCAGATACTTATTAATGAAACATATACTAACAGAATTTAGAGAAGCCAGGAAAGATTTGCAATCAGAAATAATAATACTAAAATACCAATCATCTTGATGGCAACTGATAGCATCAACTGAGAGAACGGAATCAGAGGCAATAGTGATATTGTCCACATCCAATTCTTTGATCCAACTGAGGGCTTCCCTAATGCAAAGTGTTTCAGCGATCTTGAGTTCAACAAAATAAAGAAGACACCTGGTAAAGACCGCGACAGCATCCCCAGTCACATTCCTGAAGATCTGTATAATACTTTAGTATGTTACTTACTCAATAATATGACAAACAATAATTATATATAGTTCCTACGTTCTAATACAATAAATATATATAATTATTGTTTATTATATTACTTAATATCAAATTTCAAGCGCATCTTTTACCCAAAAACAAAGATTTGACTAATTCAATTTCGAATTTGACAAGTCTTTTGCAAGTAACAAAATTATTCTTACCATGTCTTAAAGTTTCTTTGTTTTTAAAATTTGAATTTAATATCTTTATTTAAAGTAGAGAATATCTATAATTATTTACTTGAATGTCCCAATTGAGTTAGGCATCTTACGATATGGATGGAGGGAATTATATTCAAGTTCAATTAATTTGCAAAGCGATGGCGAAATTTTTTTAAACAATTAATTTATGAGACATATTAATTAGACTATTAAATATGAAAAGATTAATAATCATAACCAACAAATGATTTGGATTTCATATCTGCCATGGTTTGTTTAGTAAAGTAAGAGAATTTGTATAAACAAGAAATAGGAAATAGAATAAAAATACCCTTACAAATAATTCAAAAGATAATTGCATAAAAAATAAATTATTAAAATTGAATTGTGAATTAAAAAATAATTTATTGAAATATGAACTGGGAAATGTGTTTGTTTTGGGTATACTCATTCAACATATTACTATTTATGTTCTCAAGACACGTATTACTTCTCCAAATCGTTTTATTATACAATTTACTGAGGACTTCTTGCTAAAAAAATCTTCTAAAGGCTTGTTTGGGTATAACAATAGTTAGAACGTTTTTAGTATGTTTAGATACAATCTGTTATGTGTTATTTGTTGTTCTCTACAACAGTATACTTAATCAATCTATAATAAATAAGCACGAATATTTATTTTAGACATTTCAAAAAATTTATTTATTTTTCTTTAATAAATTTAGCCCATCTCTTTGCAACCAGATTAACTTAGATGGATTGATTAAAGGAGACGCCACCTGTTTCTCTAAGTGAGTCTAACCGAGTTAGGAGGCGAGTGGGTCGAGTTTTGTTTTTAGAAGAAAAAGAAATTCATTTTGTTTTTTGTATATTTATAAAATATATTAGTGTGCCAAGAAAAGTAGTGGAGGACAAAAGACCGGGTCAGTAAAGAATCGCTAGACAAGGAAAGGGTATTTGCTCGTGCTGGAAAAGATGAGACCTGCCCTCATGTTCCATCAAGCTGACTCAAGATGGGACCAACATAAATGTTTTATATTTTAATTGATTTTTGTAATAATTAATACTAATTATATAATAAAAAATAAAAAAGTATATTTTTTGATAAAATATTAAATATATAAGATGCTAAATGTTATCTTTTCTAAACAAGTTCGTAGTTATTTAACTTGAATTTTTTAAAACCGAATAAAAAATATACCTTTTTGCATCTAATCGGAATAAAAATCATGAAAATACTTTTTTTTACATTTGTATATATTTTTTTATCATATACTTAAACAAATTTCAGTGAAACAGATCCATATCTATATTACATTTTAAAATAATTGTAATTTTAAAAAACTGATAATTCTATTTTTTTCTCTATAAATCTTTTAGTCCAATCTACTTCTACAAATAATCACTGATAAATACTCATGACATTAAAAAGATAACTCCACTCAAAATAATAAACATCATTTTTTTTTCAATAGGTTGTGTTGTTTACAGAATATCGGAATAGCAATTTACGGTTTAAATTATATTATAATTCTTTTTTTGATATTGCTCCTACCATAAATCGAATTCACCACTCTCTCGTATAGAGTTGACTCTAATACGAATAAATTTACACGGTGATTATTATAATTCTTAAAAAAGCCGATGCCTTATTTCTCTAAAATAAAATTTAATAAATTTACTGATTTATAATTTATTTTCACAATTTACCACTTAATCTACTTCAAACAAGTTGTTGAAAATTTCATGAGTGAAGAAATAGATATGAGGTTCTGAATGGACGCTCCTCCAGGTAGCCTTATTGCATGTTTGATAATCGCTGATTCTGATTTCTTGAATGGAAGAATCGGAACCAGAACCAAATCGTAGTTCCCAAAATTTAGTCTGGTTCAGTTTGGTTTCGATTTTAATCGGTTTAAGTTTCGGATTTGACCGGTTAAACCACCGGTTCTGATTTCGATTCGGTTCCCTCTTTTTTAAAAAAAAATTATTTTTAATCTGCTATTTTTTTCGGTTTGTAAATTTTGTTATATTCAATAATTAATTATAGTACCAATAATATATTATATTCCAAAGATCTTTTTTAATAATTTTCAAACAAATTAATTATTCTACTAGTAATTACATCACATAATTTTAAACAAAATTAAAAAAACTCATTAAATTTTATTAAATATAATGAAATAACTAAATTAAACTATAGTAAAAAAGTAGAAGAAATTTGAAAAATGTAATTCCAAAAAAAACTTTGAGAAATATAAAAAACGTAATTACAATAATAAAATATATAAATAATTAGTAAGAGTAATTTAGAGCAAAATAAATTTTAGAGAGAAGAAATAGTGTAAAATTAGTAGGAATATGGTAGGGGTATTTATAAGGTTGAAAAAAAAAAGAAGGAAAATGACGGTTCAAACCGTCGACGGTTTTTAGAGGGATAAAACCAGAATCTAAACCATAACCGTCCGATTTTAGTCGGCTGATTCTAGTTCAGGTTAGATTTCAATTTTGACCAATTTTAACCGATCTAATTTTAATTTAATTCGCTAATTCTAATTCAAAATTTACATGTCTATCTTCACGCTTGTTCCTTAGTGTCATCCCCTGTGAAGGAAAATGCAAGCCCTCCTCGATGAATTCCCCACTCAGCTCACTTGCGTGTACTTCAATGCAATGCAACCACTTGTATTTGCAATTTTGGCCACACAAGCAAACACCTACCCAACTCTGTTTGATTGAATGCCTGTCCTCAATAAGTCAACTGTTTGAGTTTTAATGTTGTCGTTATCAGTTCAGTCTTGTTTTGTTTTCTGTTCCCAACTCCTAAATCCAGGCCCAGGATAGATCCCCCTACTGTCCTCTACTTCACTTGTTTTTCTTTGTCAAGGTCCATTTGCAGTTATAGCCCATCCTTGTCCTATATCTTGTCATTTGTGTTAACAAAATGTTTGTTTTTGAGCTAACTACTTATAAACTCTTTAAAATCATAATTTTTAAATTCATACCACTAATTTTTCATATTTTGACAAATTTTTAAAAATTACACACCTTAGCCAACCAATTTTTGAAAATTACATTTTCGTCGTATTTTGAATACTGTTTACACGTTGTTTATATTTGTTTATATGTAAACATATATAAATAACATATAAATAAGTATAAACAACTTTAAACAAATATAAACAATAGTATGCAAATTTAAAAATTATATTTGTGAATCTGACAATTACAACTGCATAGAAAAAATACTAGAAAGTGCATCTGTAATAGATATACTCAGTCCGTACGGAGTAAATTTTACAAAATTTTTGTGGTGTATGACCTAATTATTACTTTATATATATATTATGTTGCAAATAATAAAAGTATATTACAGATTAATAGATTATCTGATTTAAAGTAGATAAAATAATATTTCTTACAAAAATTGTAATATATACATGGTTAACCCAGTCATATAAGTTCTTTTTAGTTCTTATTTACATTTTTTAAGAATGCAAGATGCCTCAAATTTAAAATAATTTTGTAAGAAATTACCAATTTTGCATTTAGAATTAATGTTATCACTCATAAATTATTTAGTTGTTGAAAATTTGTTTCTTGAAAATTAACTCCTGATTCTTAAAAATTCTAGTTCTGCCACTCCTTTGATCAATATATCATCTTCTTTTTTTTTTCTTACTCGAATGCGAGCATCCTTTGAGTGAACAATTACTTTTTCTCGTAACAAATGTGTTTTTCTTAATATTCGCAACTTTAATTATCTTTTGATATGTAAAGTGTGTGTTGGGACGCAAATGTGAAAGTAACAAGAACGAAATAAAGAGTATGTAAACGACAAGGAAGTATAATCTTATACTTTATGATTTTGAATGAAGATGTAAATTCGAAACTATTTATGTTTTCTAATTCTTCTAAAGATTTTCTGAGTCTAAGACTTCTCAAGTCTTAACAGTTCATTAAAATTAACATGTTTATTTTTTTATAGGTAAATTAACATATTTATCATTGAGCTAATATTGAATTTGAGCTCCCTTCAGTAACTTTTTTTTTTTGTCTAAAGAGCCTCCTTTGGTGACAATGTTGCTACATATAGCTAGCTATAAATTAAAGGGATGCCTGAAGCAATTTGTGTATATATAACCATAATGCACCAAATTATAGAGCCCCAAATCGCAGTCCATCTCAATTCAATATATATTCCTTTCTTTCTTGAATTTTGGAAAATTTCATCGATAAAAACCATTCATACAAAGAACATTCAACATTCTTTGGCAAAAAGAAAAGGCACATTCAATATTTATGAAGGAATCGTGCACCGGTTTAACTAATAAACAATATAATAAATAGTCTAGATTTACCAACCTCGATTCCAACGGAAGCATAGCAGCGAACAACAATTGTAGGACAAAATTTCGATGTTGGTCTCGTTAGCAAGTCACGATTGGGTTGTAACCGACGGGAGAGCTTGTCTCTTTCGCAGTATAGATGTCGCACGGATCGACTCTTCATGCTCCTGAAGCATGGTGGATGGAGATGGAGGAAGGAAGATGGAAGGAAGGAAGAAGTAGGGAAGAAACATTTTTTACCCACCCTTTTTTCCCCATTTTTCTCCTCTCTTTCTTCTCTCTTTTTCCTCTCTTTTTTCTCTTCTTCTTATTTCACTCCCCCTCGTCTCTATTTATAATAGCCCTTCATGGACTTTTAGGCCTTGTGGGCCCACCAATTGGTCTCAGTTTACGGTTTTGATTCACACTTTGACCAACTGGGTTTGGTTCACTCGTCATGGGCGGACCGTTTTTTCAACATCTCCCACTCGCGCATGACGGAACCATAAATCATTATGGATCATGATGGAACTACTATCAATCATGATAATGACCTCGTGTCATATATTATCATGTAACATAGTTGGCACTCATGTAACCATGCTTGATCCTTTCGTCATACAGGCAAATAGACCGAGCTACCAGCATACGATGAGAGCATATTTGTTATACACCTGTTAGGGTTATATAATATCTCATATCTCAATCTTTTCAAAATGCGTCTCTCACAGAACAACTCCATTCTGTTGAAGTGTATGCAACAGCAGCACAGACTGCTAGAACGTATGTCTTCTCCTAGCTCGTAACCACACAATCGCTGCTTTCGAACTTCTAGATCTCATGAAAGCTTTATTCATAGTTCACACATCATGTGACATACCACATGAGAGTTGGCTTAGCAAACTATTGAGACTAGTGCGAATGCGTTTAAAAATAAACTTCTCCTCTTACATTAGATAATATATATAGCCAAGTTTACTTGCCCAACTTGTCACGCTTGGTCGAATCAATCATGACCATTAACGTCAAGCTAAAGTAGCCAAACTCAACTACATGTTTTGAATGTGTTAAGGGTTCTAAGGGTAGATAATGCTAAGAACCACATGTTCATGACAGGGTCTCATACTAGGAAAAGCGAGATCGTTTTTCAATCTTTTTCATCCCTATGGTCGTGTATATAGCACACATGGTATGATCATGTGTTGTGATGTTCTTTCCTTCCCTTGGAGGAGCGCATGTTTATACAACATTATCAACACCACACAGAAGTTTCGGTTACGATGCATTTCGCCATCTAACTTTAATCCACACTTAACAATATCACTTCTGATTTTAAGACAGAATATGCTAAAATCTTTCAATTTTAGCATCTAATCATTTAATGATCGGCATAGAAATTTATTCTATGGCATACGTCTCTTTTCATATGAATTTTTCTTACCCTTTTTTACAATGAACTCACCACTGTAAAATGCAACACGACCTCTTGATTATGAAATCAACCTCATCTTAGTTCTTCCCCCAACAAACTGGGAAAACTAAGGTAAACACCCGTGTGACTAGGTTACTTCTCTGTTCAACATGCTTTCACACTCAACACTACTACAAATATTAACTCTCAACATTTGCACCCGTGTATTGCCCACGATGATCTTATTAAAGATCATGTTTTAAGGGATTACACATTTCTTGTGCCATGCGGGTTTTAAGGAACTTATTCCTTTTAGGCTTTTACTAACGGATTTACAATCACGTCACGCATGGATTTACATTCCAAGTTCACTTCTTATTGTGAAAATTGTATTAAAATTTACTTGTACTTGTGCAATCAAGTCTTTCACAAATTGATACTTGAACTCGATTTGCTTAGACTTATATTAGATCTTCTCTATCTTTAAGCAATCGGATTCGACTATCAATAAAGACTGTTGAAGGTTCTTTAGGTAGTTAGTGCTAAATGGATCATTCCATTGTATAACTAACCTTCACATTGCACTGCGGTTAATGAAGTTATGGTCTCAGTTCTTTTAGCGCACACTTATATGTATTCCTCACTATTAAATGGGTTGGTTTTTCTGTCAAGTAAGAATACATAACCAGATATGGACTTCCTTATAGTCCACGTCATTACTTCCAACTAGCAATTGTGTCTCATTTCATTGCAAGCCCTCACGATAACACAATGCTTTTAAAGCATCCAAGTATCTTGCTCACTGCTTTACAACATTCTCTTATGTGTTGGATCAATATTTGCTAGTTAGCTTGACAACATAGCAAACTCTAGGCATTGTACACACTTCGGTACAAATTGATGTACTACAAGACATGGTCTTGTAATCAACACATATACTCTAGATTACAACAGACATTCGCATGACATTTGTATAAAGAACATTCTTACATGTTCTTCCTCTGACGTAGGTTTATTGACACATATGCTTACTAAGAGACTTGCTCTTAGTCACGGGATATCTATGGGATATGTATTTCTATATCTTGAAGTGTTCAAGTACTTTTTTGATCCATCTCCCTTGAAGAAGGACAATAATCCACTTGAACGATCTCTTGGAGTTTGACTCCAAGGTCAACCCATATCATATATATCAAAGTTGGATATCGGCCAATCTTTGGAGTCATTCAAATATGCTAGATTGTTTCTAGCTACAAGTGTGATGTTCACACAAGGTAAGAATGACAAGATTTACCTTGAAATACATGGTATTATCAAACGAACATGAATGTACCATCAAGTTGCCTTGCTCCCACTGGGCTCAAGATCCATGTGGAAACTCCCACTAGGATCAAAATCCCTACTCCTACTAGAAAATATGAATCTTGCTCCCACTAAAGTCAGGATTAAGAACATCTGCACACACTTGAGGTTGATGAGATAAAATTTGAATTGTTCCACGACCAAGTCGATGCATCATTCTCAAAGAAAGAGATGACAATTACTTGGATCAATGGATTGATCTCTTGAGATTTTAAAACCTTGAACCATTCCAAGGCTCAATGAAGCATCCCTTTCAAAGAAAGAGATAACAATCATTTAGTTTAGATCGATCTCTTAAGATTTTAAAACCCAATGATGTAATCTACATTGCCAAACTTTCGTCCTCATCACTTATCATCACTCTCCTCAAGAATATTCCCACTCGTATGGAGTGATCCTGATGGGTTTAGTTTCTGAGTCTCAAAGAAAGAAAAATATGTTTCACTTTATCCAAGTTAATAATTCTATTCCTTAGGAATATGACTTCTTATAACTCGTTACTATACCAATTTCTCATAAATCCACGACGAATGTGTCAATTTGATATAGTAAAGTGTCTAACACTTTCACCTCTTGGTCTTTTGAACCAAGGTATCGTGGATATTGACAATACATATCTTGGTTCCAAGTGGTTGAGGTCATACGCTCGACCAATCTACAACTTATGAGATGTATAAGTAACGGATTTAGAGGGCATATGGATTTTGAACGTTGTGGCTTTCGCCATCATATTTCTCACCATATTGAGGAGTTGTGTTTCTCCTTTTTGCTATGCATATTATTCGCTGAGTATAGGAATAAACAACTTATGTTCACTTCCCTTTTATCACACAAAGCTTTGGACTCATCTTAAAGATGTTCACAACCTTAGTCGATCCACAAAGCTGTATTTGATTCTCATCTTGACTTGCAAGAAGTAAGAACTAACATAATTATTCTTACTTATGAGAAATCAAATAGATATGACCGCATCTTTCACAGTCACATATTCAAAATGATGAAGTTGTAAGCCTTAGCCTTACCCTCTCATTCTTTTTTTATGTCAAATATCGAAAGTAGATTAATAGTAATGGGAATTCAACTCTAAATGCCTTTTAAAATGGTTTTCGGTCTCTAGTTTTTCCTTTTTGCAATGCTCACAAATAGACACTCTAAACTTACACAATTGACTATTACTCTCACTTAAGTTAATCGATGTACTCAATTTTGTCAAACTGGTTTGTTAGCGTGCATTAATTTCACATAATCCCTTATGATCAGGTGAAGCAGCAAGAATGAAAACTAGGTTTTCGATAGTTAGGTTTTTTACCTTAAATAAGAAACCACTCGTAGTGCTAAAGTCGTCACTCACTCAAACATAGTCTAACAAATACCGTTATTGTTAAAGCATGAATTGAAGGCAAACTTCAATAATTTAGTGACAAAATTTATTGCAAGAAAATGTTTGGCTTTTGAGAAAGACTAGTTTGCTCATGCTAATTTCTTAAACTCCCACTTTTGAGTTGTAACTTGCATACTCAACTTATTCCACTTTAGAACTAGTTGATGTGTAATGAAATCACGTTAAAACTTCGTTGTGAGGATCCTTAAGATTGAATAATTCGTCACCTAATGACGAAATTCAATAAAGAACATCAAACAAGACAACTCTTCTCACTTGCGTGAGTTTGAGCTACATACTCTCAAAGGTGCATCTCTTCACATGTGATGTGTCTTTGGTCGTTAACATTTTACTTACAAAATGTCAACGTTGTTCATGTTCTAGAATTTCCTCAAAATTCTGTCTAGTCTCCACTTCTTAAGGATTTAGGCTCTTAAACCTTTTCCTTGCCTCTATATTGGAATTTATCCAATAAGATAAGACATTGCCAAATTCCTCATGATCTCAAGCATGAATTAATCATGGATTAGATACAACTCGATTTGCTCTTAACTTTTAGGCAAGAAGTAGATAACAACTTTGAACCTCATCCTTGATCAAACTATGACCAATATCACTAACACTATAATCATATAGGCCTTTTGCTTTTACTCACATGATTAGGATTTTGTATCGATGGTCAAAGACTGCGAGCTTAGTCAGTGTCTCACTTACTAGCTACTCTTTTAATGTAATTTGCAAAAATATTGCATCTTGATACTTGTAAAGTAGCCAAGTGAATTCATCATCCTTTGTAATAACAAGATGATGAATGTAGTGGAATTCTCTAACTTCCACATCTCACAGACATTTCGGTTCAAAAAATGTATTGAGTGGTATTCTACTACTCTTGAATTTGGCCATAACTAAGTTCAATAGAGCATGTGCTTATGCTCTTAGAGTATACATTAGATTTGTATAATCTAGAATTTACAATTATTGTCGTCTAAGCTCAACATAGCTCTATCATGCACTTTTGTATGGCTCAGCATTAATTGGTTTTTCCAAGCAATGAGTATCACAAATAAACATAACAAACAATAAGGCATAGTTGCACACAAGCAATTCATAGCAATACACATATATTTATCATCCAACCAAAATTAAACTAGCATAGCCTCTTATTAACCTTTGAATCGAAATGTACACTAAGTGTACATTTACCATCTCAGTCATAATAATTAACCATACTATATTTAATTTTATAAACAGTAAATAATGACTGTTTGGATTAACTTTTAAAGTCCACTTGACTTAAGAAATCAATGCTGGTCATCTCAATTATTAAGACAAACTCAATAATTGGGCAATATACTCAATGCACAAAATATTGAATATTAAATCAAGGCAAATCAACTCAATAAGCCAAAACAATAAATGGAATCATCATCATTTATTGAACCAACATGCAATCCAAACAATCTATCTCAATATTAATCCACGTAAATTAACATTGGACAACATTAACACACAAATAATACTTATAAAATATCCCCACAGTAATACTACACGAATATAGTATTTAGCCTTTGTCTCCCAAATTGGATACACAATGGACCTTTTTCCAATGTGTTAGAATAGAATTCATAAGTTGTCGTGCCAACTTATCAATAATTCTATTAATCATACGACCTTAAAATGGATCTCCCCCTTCACGGTCATGGTGTAATATTAGACACACCAATTTCAATTGCTTTGCTCTCTAAAATCTCTAAGTGGGTTTCACTAACACTTAGGAGATCTTATTTTTATCAAATTTTAGTATGGAGCAATGACCTAACCATTATCAGTGATAAGATTTCATAATCTTTTATGAAGTAAGTGTTTCCTTCATCACCTTTGTGCACACTTAATACACAATTAAATTCTTTTCATTATGACCACCATCTTCCCAAAATACTCTTTTTTGGAGTAGTGTAATTTTTTTCTTAATTTACACTTCGTTCAATACAATATGGTTTTGTCTCATTCCTTTACTTGTAATAAATTACAAATAAAACAGGTATATACATACTCACGTATTACCCAAATAATTAAAATCTAATCTCAATTATCTAAATGTGAACCATATTTGCATGCTTTTAAAATCAATTATTTTGAAAACTAATTTTCAAAATAATTATTGGCAGAAAACATATTTTTTACAATTTTTCAACAGTTTTTGACACACAAAAATTGAGAAAAATAGTTTTGCAACTCGAAAAATATGCAAACAATTCCACAAAAATCCAAATTTTAATTCTGCCTAAAACTTGGCAAAATTTGGTGGTCGGGACACGTATCACATGCCGACACGCACCGAAAAGAAGTTTCACGTGCCCTATGCTCCTCCACAAGCATTCCTCCACCTTCTTCCACGTGTCACATCCATGTGAAGGCACATGTCGATACGACCACGTGTTGGTCCACGTTTCAATGACGTGGCAGAAATTGTCTAGGTGGCACGCTCACAATTCACGACTCGTGGCAATGAGGTGGTTGGCACGTAGCATTGCTCCACCAAATGGCGTGCCATGAACGACCAGTTTCGCTGACATGTCAGACACGTCATACATGCATGTGTCGCTTTTAAATTCGGCCATGTGTCGATGTTAATGCTGCCACGTTTTGACGCCTCATGCGTCCACGTGTCGACGTGTTATTGGTCCATATTTTTGCTCAGCCAACTTTGACTAAATCTAACGCCGCCACTTGTCCCGTGTTGACTGGTCTGCGTGGTTTTACTCAACCAATCATAAATCGCCACGAACGCATAAGTGGTGTGTTATGATTGGTCCACTTTTAGCCAATAAGAAAGCGTCACGTCGCCTTATTAGATCAGATGAAAAAATTCATCTGAAAGCTTCTCACTCAGTATTTTTCGATCTGATTTTCATCCATTTTACTACCTTCCCGATGGAATTTTGTGATGAAATTTGGGCAGGTTACGTTTTTTAGGTCGCTGATCTCAAATCTTTTGTCGGATTTATGAAAATCCAAATTTTAGTTTTCAGCTCGAGATGGACTTGAAGCAAAAATGGCATTAGGGACAAAAAGTCGAATACCAAGAAATTACACTAGGCATCCTAGACAGAGACCAACAATATTTTTGAAGCATATTCAAAAATTCGCACTTGGCTCTGATAACAATGAAGAAATTGTGTACTAGTTTAAGTAATAAACAGTATAATAAATAGGTTAGATTTACCAATCTCGATTCCAGCAGAAGCATAGCAGTGGACAACAGCTGCAGGACCAAGTTTCGATATTGGTCTCCCTAGCAAACCATGGTCGGGTTGTAACCGACGGGAGATCTCGCCTCTTTTTCAGTCTAGATGCCACGCGGATCGACTTTTCATGCTACTGAAGCATGGTGGAGGAAGATGGAGGGAATAAAAATCCCCCCCCCCCTTTGTCCTCCCTTTCTTCTCTCTTTTTCCTCTCTCTTTTTTCTCTTCTTCTTATTTCACTCCCCCTCATCTCTATTTATAATAGCCCTTCATGGCCTTTTGGGCTTATGAATTGGTCTCTATTTACGATTTCGATTCACACCTTGACCGACCAGGTTTGGTTCACCCGTTATGGACAGACCGTTTTTCCAACAATTTAATTATTAGGTCTTTGAAATATAACATTTATACATGATGGCTAAGAGATTATTATTTGCGAATATTTCAATTATATATTTCTGAGTGAACAGGTCCTGATTATGTGAACGTACGTAGTTCAGGGCATTTTTATATTCTTAAATGTTGGATAAGGAACAATACTGTTCAAAATAAGCCGAATCTAGAAAAAAAGGAATACAAATTGGGAAATGCAGAATGCAGAAACAAGAAGCAAAGTACAGTGTTGTGGCCTAAATTGGAAGTTATTGGTAAGTGCAACTTCCATATTAGTGAGTTTGTTGTTCATGTGAAATTCTCAGAGTTTGGACATTGAGTCATTCACACGTTTTTTCTTGATTGAAACATGGCAGAGATCGAGACTGATGAAAGCGGCAACAATACAATCATGGATTCTAACGACCACCCAGTACTTGCTCCCCGCAAGCAGTTGCTCTGTCTCTTGCAATTAAAGTCAGATATTATGTCAAATTTTGAGAGTTTGTTAATGCCTGATTTGGACATCTATATTGGAGGGACTCCAGTTGTTGTGTCTGAACCTAAGTTGCCTGTCCTAATTTACTTGATTTTTAAGGAGGAAAAAGAAATTAAGTAATTGACTTAACACCAACAATACGACTTTCTATCACAAAAGTTCATTTTCAACCGTTCATAATTTTAATTCTCTATTAAAAAACCTAACCTAATCTATTATTAATAATGTATGAGCTATAATCATTAGCATGTTGATTCTGAACATATTTTTTAAGTTTCGGTGAATGAAGGTGTAAATTTCTCTAATCGAGGATCAAGAAACGTAATAGCCCTTTATGCATTGCATTTATATATTACCCATTAAGAGTGATTATAGTTAAAACTTAAAACTCATCGTGTTAACCACTAAATCAATTTTCATGAACATTCTGAATTAATTTTATCAGTGCAAAACAGAGCACAAACATGGACCACTTTTTTCAAACTAATGTCCTAGCCTAATTATGAACCTATAATATACTTCAAAGTAAAAATCATCAACGAACAAAAGTCATTCCATAATCACCATATCTTCCCAATAAAGCTTCCCTCCAACTTCAAAAAAATTCTGCAACACATACCAAAACTTTCCTCACCACCATATCATGCTTCCGTTTCCTGTCAATATTCACAACATTCTCTCAATTTTCCTTGTCGTGATCCTCCATGTCCAACCATTAATTCTAGCCAGACCAACACCAACAACATTGATCACCAAAACCAATAGCACCAACAACGAAAACAGTTATTACACGTGGCAAAATTTCTTACACTTCCTTAATGCTAAGAGGGGAAGTCACATAACGGCATGTCGGAGCTGAAAAAATATTTCCGCCATTTCGGTTACCTCCCCATACGAGACTTCCAAAACTTAACAGATTCATTCGACGTCCATTTCGAAGTGGCAGTGCTTCGATACCAATCCAGATTCGGTCTCTACGTCACCGGCCAGCTCGATAATGATACTCTCACAGAAATAATGTCACCACGGTGTGGTGTGTCCGACGCGTCATGCCACGCGCTTCATGCATCAAGAAATTACGTGTACTTGCCGGACAAACCCCGGTGGGCATGGCAAGTACCAATGTCACTGACATATGCATTCTCGCCAGAAAATCTCATTCATTACGTTAGCTTGAGGGATTTAAAAGCCGTCTTTAAACGAGCATTCGGACGTTGGGAGTCGGTTATTCCGGTGACTTTTATAGAGACGTCGGATTAAGGGTTTGCCCATATAAAAATAGAGTTTTACAGCCGTGATCACGGCGACGGAGAAGCGTTTGACGGAGTTTTGGGTGTTTTAGCCCACTCATTCTCGCCGGAGAGTGGAAGATTCCATTTAGACGCAGAAGAAACATGGGCCGTTGATTTTGACGTGGAGAAATCAAAGGTGGCCGTTGATTTGGAGTCGGTGGCGGTGCATGAGATAGGGCACTTGTTAGGGTTGGCTCACTAACCGGTGAAAGAGGCGGTGATGTATCCAAGCTTGAAGCCAAGAAGGAAGAAAGTGGAGTTAAGTGTTGATGATATACAAGGTGTTCAAGCTCTCTATGGATCTAACCCTAATTTCACTTTTGGGTCTTTGTTAGAGTCTGATATTTCCTCAAATCATGCTGTTGATTTTAGAATAATCAGACCTTATCGTAAATGGGCGACGTTAATTTTGATGGTTACTAATTTCATTCTTGGTTTTTGCATCTAGTGGTTGACGCAAATTGAGTGCAACATTAATCTTTTGTATAGTTTGATTTTTTTTTTTCTTGCAAAAGAAAGTGGGTTTTTACGGGTTGTGGTGATACAAATGTAGAAATTACTAATTTCTTCAACTGTTTTTAGATTCGATTTATTTGGTGTTGAATTGAAGTGTTACAGGATATTCTTCTACTGTTTTACATTCTTTTTATTCAAATTTGTTTTTACTAATAAAGTCATTCAATATTTAAATATATTTCTGAAATTTAACTAATTGAACTCAAATAAAATCGCACAAAATATAAATTCGATGCACGATAATTTCTGATATTGTATTTCTAGTTGTTCAGAGTTCTAAGAAAGTGGCAACTATTTCACAATATTGTTGCAAGTATTGTTTGTTGATATGACAATTGTAGTCGGTTCTAATTACTTTTACGTGGCAAAGTTAAAGAAAATTGGCGGTTGCTATGATTCTATCATACAACAATAAGGGGACACCTTATCATCATGGCTTCCTTTGATTTGATTGAATTAAATTAAATAAATTGTTCATTAACCACGAAAATAATGTGGATTAAATTGAATATCATTAAACAAAAACCTAGTTCAATATAGCTCTTACCGTACTTGTGATTCAAAAATCAAAATCATGCAGCAAAATACTTAATATACTACGAATTTTATCGTCCAAATTCCATCCTGTATATGTCGTCTCGAAATATAATTACTTTGTTATTACCCAAATTATTAATTAACTTTCTTTCTTAGAAAATAATAGCATTCTACTATATTACTCCTATTTTTTATACTTAAATTATTTTAACGTAATCAAGAAAGAGTCTTAGACTTTTTGTTCAATGATTTAAGAAAAAATTCAAAATTAATAATCTTATCTAATATAATTGGTTATTCTTCACTAAAAATTGACCAGTCATATATTCTTTGGGAGGGAGAAAATATATTTATTGTGGAATGGGCCAAATCCTAGGACACAAAGCTATTTACGAAGCTTGGTTCGTTAGACACTTGACTATGATCTAGAATACCGAGGCACAGTTGGAAGCTTGATACGAACAACTACCATATTACGCATACGCCTGCTATCAGCATTTGTCCATAATTTCTGAGATTCTAAATTTTTTTGAGCTCAGAATCATTAACGGTTGATAAACATGTCGGCACTTTAAAATCCCTTTATTGTAAAAATGTACAGTTCTTGATTTTTCGATAAGTAGACCAATTCTTTCATTCTTATGTCCTTCAATCTTTCATCTCCTTATACTAAATTAGTGACTCAACCATAACGTTTCTTTATTGCGTGCTTCTCCAAGCGGATCCCTTAATCGAATCAAACCCATAAAAATGTTTAAAGCCATTCTGATAAAGTTGCAACATAAACATCTTAACTTGGTTCCATTAATTTAAATGGCTCTTTACAAACCTTAACTGTCTTTTGCGTTCTGCCTTCTCTAAATCCTAGGGTTCAATGGACTCTCTCTCTATTGAAGCCTCCGTTGTGGCAGAAACTGGGATTGTCCGAGGCATCTGATGTGGTGCCCATCCCACGGCCCACAACAAGGGCTAGCTTTTTTTTTTATGAACATTGACCATTGGTATGACTGTCATTGACAATTTTGTTTTTTATTTCTAAAGGTTCAATTTTTTTTTTGTACTTATTACATCTATAAATAGGTGAAAGTTCGATTTTTTTTACATTTTATCACTAAATTTCTTTCTCAAATTTTCAAACAACTACGTGATCAAAAGATGTATTATCGTCTTCTATTAGACTTGGTCGAGCATATTTGAAATTGTTTTAGAGAGACCCATGATGCAAATTAGTGGATTTTTATTACTATTTTATGTACTTTTATTATTATGCATAATATATTTGTAATAGTTCAATTCTACGCAGTAAATTTTAATTATTTAAGTGAAATTTTTTTTTTATTTTTAAATTAATTATATTTTGGATAACTAAATTTTATGCTATTATTTGTAAAATATCTAATTTTTCACAAATTAAAAATATTAAATTATTTGTGTAAAAAAATGTATTTTATATGGTATATATTGTAAAAGAAAATTAAATAAAAAATAGAGTTATAGTGAGTCTTATGGTAGAGTCCAATAATAGTCTAAATCATTAGAGAAGAATGATTTAATGAGAAAATTTTAATAAAATGTTGATGTAGCAATAATGTGTCAATGGTTTGAACCCATTGAGGATGCTCTTAAGTCCCTTCGGCTTCATAGTTTTGGGCTCCTCCCTCTCTTTTCTTCCTTGCTTTATCCTATTTTATCTTATATTTAATCTCTATCCTCCTTCTTATCTTTTTTTGCCTTCGTCTTTCTCTCTCCTTCGTTTTCTCTTTCTTTCTTCTTGGGATCTTTTTGGATATTTTTGTGGTGGTGTGTGTTGTTGTGGCAGCTTGTTTGGAGGTTTAGTGCTTCTCTAACCAGCGATGGTGGTGCGTTCTCCATTTTTGGATTATCCGGTGATGGTGGTGGTGGTGCATCTCTAGCACCACAGTATGTTGAGAAAGATCCTACTTGTCTTATAATGAGACTTCGATTTGAATTGTTGACCACCAGGTTAAGAGACTCTGGAATAAAAAGATTGCTTCAGTAAAATTTATATGGAGACACCATTCTGTTGAGGAGACCACTTGGGAGGCTGAGGATGAGATGCGACGCAGATATCCATACTTGTTCGATTCTGTTGATTCCTAGGTCAACATCTTTCCTTCATGCATTTCTGCATTCTTCATTATATGTTGCATATTTAGTTCAAGTGTGTTTCTGAGGATTAAGATCTTGTTTCGGTTATCTAGCTTATCTAGAAATTGAAGGATGAATTTCTTTTGAGGGGAGAAAGTATGTAATAACCCATTCATTTTAGTCGAGCCATCAAAGAATTTTTAGGAGTTTTGTTGAATTAAAGGATGTTATTTGAGTAAGAGGTGGTGTCACTCGAGTGAGAAAGGGTATGGATTACCTGAGTAACACAAGTTGTTACTCGAGTAAACAAAGCGTAATTTCTGTATTGAAGGGTGTCTTACTCAAGTAAGCATTTTGGCTTACTTAGTAAGCTATATTTATGGGCAAGTGGTGCAGTCGATTAGTGGCATATAAAGTCGATTTATTCAATGAGCTTCTTCATTTTTCACCCTTAGAGCTTCTCTAAAACACCCAGAGACATTTTCCTTTTAATTCTCTTGCTTAATCACCCATCTATTCACGAACTTGAGGTACGGATCATCCCACTTATTTGGTTCCCTATTTTGAGTTCATATGGCATGTTTGGGATTTGATTTTGATGTTGTTACGATTTGTTGTGAGGTGATTGATGGGATTTAAGGTTCTGTTTATAGATGAAACAAATGGAAAATAGTTGTTTGATAAGGAATCGAACGAATTACATAGGTTGTTTTTGGGTTATAAGGGTTCTAGATTGCTTTGAGTGATTTTCGATCTAAAGGATGGATTACTCGAGTAACCAGTTGGTGTACTCGAGTAATCGGGGTGTTATATTACTCGAGTAAGAATTTTATTACTCGAGTAATCCATGGATGTGTGTTACTCTTGTAAAATGTTCGGATTACTTGAGTAATCCCAATGCAATTCTTACTCAAATGAAAAGTTATGTTACTTGAGTAAGACATGTTTCAGATGGACTAAAAGTGATGTTTTCTTATATGTTTTGGAGTCTAATAATATGCTTTGAATATTTTAAGGACTGGACTATAAGCTCACATAGATTCTGATCTTCGAGTCGAGATCGATAGAGTTTCAATGTTTGCATCTGCATTGCACCTTATGGATTCGGTATCACCACAGTATCAATATTATATCTAGATCTGATTTATTTGTATCTGTTGCAGCTTCCTATCCCTACCATCGAAACCAACCCCCTACTAGTAGTGCGTGATTTGTCTAGCTTTACTTTAGGACTCCAGTTGAGTGCGGTGACAGCTTTAGACACTTAGGTCGTGTCTTCTGAAATCTATTAATTTTTGTTTTGTTGGGTATTTACTTGTAATATGACTAATAAAAGATTGACTAAATTAAACCGGTTATGTGGTAATTGGTTTTCAGTGTTTTTCTTAAACTATTATACGTAACAATTTTTTGATTTATACTTTGATATATATTTGCCTGTCTGTTTGGATTGCATATATTTGGGATGCATATGCTACTGGGTTGGAAGTAGCATTTGGTATACCACTGCTCTGAGAATACCCTTGTTACCTGGGTATTACGGTAGCCGTGTATTCGGCCAGACACACATATTTTAGTGACACAGTCACTTCAGTATCTGTTATACAGATTTTGTTATTAATGGCACAACCGCTTCAATTTATAGTCCTATTATCAGACTCGATATACATATGATATATGTATTATGATTTGGAAATAACATCACCTGATCGTATGTTGTTTACCTTGTTTGCTAACGTTTTGGAAAGGTTTTAGAATTACTACTATTAGTAGTGTGTATATTATAGTATACCTATGAGAATGCGATATTTTGAGCAATTTTCAAAAAGGTTTTTGCGATGCACGTATGAGGCGATCTAGAGTATCATCCCTCACTGAGATTTTCTCACCCCTTTTTCCTTAATATTTTTGTCATCCAGCGACAGCTCGGTGATCGACGATCAGTGAGACATTTCTTTTGACAGTGAGTCCCCTTTTGACCAGGCTTGTATATGTTGTTGTAGAGTTCCACATCGGGTTGTTGTTGGGTATTGGATATCTTTTGTATTTTATTTTATACTCATGTATTCGTATACTATTTTGAATCATTACTATTTTAGTATATTTCCATATACTATATATATATACACACAATGATTATGTTTTTATCTTGTATTCATTTATTTTCTTTACGAATGATTTTAAATAATCCAATTGGATAAAATATCTGATTCTCCGATGTTTGTGCGAGATGAGCCGAGCTCTTATAGACGGTTCGTCTCGTACGCTAGTCATGGTCCGAAAAAGAATTGTGACATTATTGTATAGGGTGTTTAGTTGCTTTGTTAGTTTATTGTCTCTTATGTTTTTTTGCTATATTTTGGTTTCATGTAACATGATTAGAGATCCATATAATGTGGTGCGTGTTTCTTTGTCTGATTAGTTATTTTGATTGATATTATTTGATTGTGTAGTAATGTTTATGATATGAAATGAAAGTTTTTTCTAGTTAAAAGAATTGAATCTTTAGAAACCCATGACGAATTTAATGGGCTGACATCCGAGACGACGGAATGGTGACATTTGCTTGCTTGCTTTGACACAAGCGGGTTAATAATATGTACTATATTGATGCTTACACGTGTGGTGAAGTCTATCAAGGTCGACTATGCGATGTCGTAGGGGACTAAAAGCAATGAATTACATTTGGCTTGTATTAGATTACATGAACACCAAGTTGTTGCTAGCAGCCGCAGTTAGTGAGCCAATAAGAGCTTCATGATGGGGACGTATACTTTTACTTTCTCTTGAGGCTCTCGTTGTGGGGATCGTGGCAGAGATTTTTAATCTATCAAATCTTGTGCTTTTGCTTAATAGAATTGTAATTAGTGTCTATCCATATATGTAAATTGATCTCAAAATAATTTATTTTAAATTTCTATAAATTCAAAAACTATTATAATTAATTAGATCATGATTTAATACGTATAATAAATTGATAATGTATCGTTCGTTTTCATAAAATAAATATTAAATAAAGTGAAAGTATGATCCCAATGTACAAATATATCACTTATATATTTAAGACAAAATGTCTATATATATATATATATATGTCATGTCTCGTCCTATTGAAACTCTTTTTTTTTTTTACAAAATAACTAATCAATTTAAAATATCGATTCAATTAGGTTGACTTAGCACTTAAGTGGCATCACCTCCTTATCAACTCATCCAAATTGAACCAACTGGTAGCAGCGAGATTCTCTTTATTAATATTATGAATTATAGGCACATGGTTTATATCCAAATACAACAATCTCAAAAGACTGGGGGGAAAATGATCCTTTGCAGTTTGCCCTTAGAAGTAGGGATCAACATTGAAGCCTGTTGTTTTATCGTTTTCTACAATTGAATCAACTGTATATGGTAGTATAAATTTATCTCCAAAGACTACTAATTGCAACAACTTTTTTTTTATAAAGTCATTTTATTTGCTCTTAATGGGAATTGCACCCTCAATTTCCTAATGTTATATCATTAATTATCAACACTATAATAATTTAAGATTATAGTGAGCATGAGCTCATTTGGGCATCATAATTGTCAACTTAATGTTATCTTCGCTGCCAGAAAACCAGGGTTTCTTCATATTCTTCGTCGTCATCATTAATTGAGCAGACCCTACGTACAGATTAGACTAAGGGATGACATTTGATGTTAATGGCATCCACATGTCACTAGAAGAGACAGTCCACGTGTTCATAAGCTGCAATTACAAAACAGCAGTTAAAGGTCAGAATCTTGTTTTAGCTAATTTAATATTAATCATACATATGTATGCTTAATCATATTTATCGTGACTGTTCATAGTAATTCACTTCCTGCAAAGCATAATTCGATGTTGGAACTACTCCAAAGAATGTTTGACTAAATTTTGACGACTTTGTTTTATTATACACATCCAAAAGGGCAATTTGCTTCTCTATTGACCATAAGTGATTCTATTCACATTTAAAATTACGATTTAGAAGACCAAATTCAAACAACGTAAACGTGAACGATAACATACAACATATTTCTTTTAGCCAATAATTCTTTTTGGTATCCATATGAGGAGGAGTGGAGCCATTTAGTCAAGTATAGAACTTTCCATGAATACAAACAAAAGAAGTAATCATGCCCATAATCTTGATACGAGATTTATGTCGAAATTTAATGTCAATGACAACAATTTTGTTGTTTATATGTCAAATATATTATAATAATAACCACTATTAAATTCTCGAAAATCAAACGAGATTATAATAAAATCCATATAACCACAAGAAAAATGTAGTTAGATCTTAATATGGTGGAACAAGATTTTCTTAACATTTGCATGTATATATGTCAAAAGTGTGGCATGCTCCATAACTATATGGTTGACGAATTAAATCTGATGACGTGATCTCCCACAACAACCCGTGTTTTTTTGGTTAATTCTGATTCACCTGCCTAGTTAACGTCACTAGGCCAAGGTAGGAAACTGATTGAGCAACTACATACATACATGCGTATATGCGTATAAGGTCAACTTACTTTGAAAAATATACATTATGAACTAAGAAACTATAAAGTAATGGATTGACACAAATTCTACCTCCTTCGATTAAAGATTTCGAGTTCATTTCTTAATTTTATCAGCAGTAAAAATTCTATTTTAGTGAATTCAGAAGAATTAGATATCTGAAAAGTTGTTGAATTCATTAATTTTCTTTTTATAAGTGAATATATATATATAGCCACTAAATTAGTGGTTGCATAAAGCTTGTACAAAGATATTCACGTACGATGAGTAGTATATCTTAAGGGCTACCACTACAAGCATGCAGATAACACTGAAAAAGTAAGTACATCAAAACTAGAATACAATCATGAGTTCACCCAAGTGAAGATCAAAGTCGGACATCTACACAAATCATAACCCAAAAGAAAAAGGAGCTATTCTTAATCTAAAGAAGGAAAAACCCATAACAAACACATTTGAAGTAAAGATCGTGTATTGACGTCTGGTCATTTTTGAACGTCCTCCTATTCCTGCTCTTCCATATTTCCCAAGCCAGAATTTGCCCAAAACCATGCCAAAAGTCCTTTTTGCCTTTCATAACACCATTCCATTGACGGATGAACTGGATAAAAGTAGCTGGCATAACCCACTCAATATTAAAAGATCTAAAAACCAGTGACCAAATACTAGTGGCAACCATTCAATGAAATAGTATGTGATCTTGTGTTTCGGACAAGTTGCAAACCTGGCACCATTATCGATCCATTTGCAAAATTCCTCGTTGCATAAATTTTCTTTTGATGACAACCGATTGTGAAAGGCAAGCCAAGAAAAGAAATGAATTATTGGAGTGGCAAATGTCTTCCAACATACCTGAAATTGAGCCAAATCAGCATCTATGAAATTCAATTGAAAACGCTTTGTGAAGGAACTTACAGTATAAGACTTTTTGCTCAAAATTCCACGCTAATTAAGACTTAATCTTCAATGGCCACATGGTGCACAAAACGAATGTCGTCATGTAAATCATTCAAACATTGTTGCTCATTTATTCAAAGTCTTCTTCTCCACACAAAACGTTGCTGGTCACTGTCACTTTGGGAGTTTGAAACTTGCAAGAATTCCATTACAGAACATTCTTTGTGAATTGCCAGACGATATAGGGATGAAAACTGATTTTTTAGAGTATCATTTCCCGCCCAAAGATCATGCCAAAAGGAGGTATTTGAGCCACTTCTCACTAGCATCCTCCAGTTGTGTTTAAAGAAATCCCAAACATTGTTGTTGAGAACAAATCCTTTGTTAATTCCTTTGCTGATGTGCGAAAGGTGAAGAGAAGAGCCAAACTCCAATTCTAACCTTGAGGAAACTGTTGATAAGTTGCGTTAGAATTTGTGACTAGTTGAAAGTCAAAATTGATGACTGTAAAATTTCAATTGGTTTATTAACAAATGTGGCTGTAATTAGTGATAAATTTTTAAGAATTACAGTGGTAACTGTTGACTAATTTCACTGTCAACATTTGTGGCTTGACAAATAATGAGCACAAAAATTTGAACAAAATCTTAGTTGAAAATTTTGACTTTTGTGACCACTTGAAAGCCTATAAAAAGGAAGCCACAGATGCAATTTGGAGCGTGTGTGGGATGAGAGAAAACTGTGAGTGAGCGCACATTCTTACGTGAACTTTGAGAGAAATTTTTGTTATGAGAGATTGATTATATTGGCTCAAGCCAATTTTGTAAACACTTTTTATACAATTTCTCTATAGTGAAATTTTGTTGCTTGTCTCTACCCGTGAACATATGCTTTAAGCCGAACCAGATAAATTTGTTGACTCGTTTTTTATCTTACTTTATTGTCTAGTGATTATTACTCGATTAATCTATGATCCTGTCACAATCTATTCCCGACAGAAACGCTTGAGCAACCTTGGACAGTTTTGAACCGCAGAGAGTTTGGATCACAACTCCTCAACTTGCATACTCACTTTAGCAAAAGAGCACTATTTCTTATATTCAACAGTGTCAACCCTAAGCCATCAGAATCAGCAAGCATACATACAACCTTCCATGCCACTTTAGCCAAACTTCGCTTATCCACAGAGCCTGCCCAGAGGAAGCTACGCATGTAATGCTCTATTGTTTATTGAACTTCTTACAGGCATTCTAAAAGAGACATGTAGTAAATAGGTATAATAGCCACTACAGAGCGTATCAACACCAGTCTACCTGCCTGAGACAACAAACAACCACACCACACACATACGGCCTTGCAATGGAACATCTAGAAGCCTTGGCTGATGAATCAAATCAGCAAACTCAGTCATAGTGTGAGGTTCGGGCAAGAGGGTTGAGAGGAGGTCATGGTTTTTTCTTAGCAAAGGTTTTAGGTGACGTTGCTCTCAATTATTCTGTTCTTATATTATTACTACGTTGACAAATGATTATATTAATGCAATGTACTCCTACGAAATTCTGTTATAAGAGGTTTTGAATCTTGAATCTCAAGAACGACAACATACATACTTGACCACTTGAGTTAATGAAATTCTCAGTAAAAAAAAACTAATGGAATTAAAAATAACTAAAGAATGTGTTGAACATTAAATATAAACCTTTTAATGTTTATTCTCATTAAATAAATCAGAAATGACTTTTATCTTTTAATACTGAAAAAATTTCTAATACTCATAAGTTGTAGGTCGAATATTAACCGAGGAACAAAAACATCAAAAAGGGAAACATAATTTGCATAACATGTTCGTTGCTTTTGGATATCAAAATTATTTTGTTACGAAGGACACTTCAAATAAACATTAACGTTAAAGATCATCTCCTGCACACTTCGTCCACAAGTCTAAAATTCTACATATTGTGTTGTTTAGTATTTTTTTCTAAAGTAAGTTTTGCTTATTATTTGTTAATTTGTATACCACTGTTGAATATCCCACATTGTCGAGGTGAGATTAATTTTATGGATTTAAAATTAAGAGGGAAACCTCCCCTAAAAGGCGCTTTTTCGTATGGAGTTAAACCTATTCAGAATCTCCTCTCCACATACACACAAAAAAAAGAACCAACAAGCAACAACATCAAGATCTGGCAAAAAAAAAAGCAACAACATCAAGATGAAAATAAACAAACACTCAGATTACATGACTTAAGCTTGATGTTTGCTCGAACCTTGGCTGTTTATATAATAGAAACAACTTTTTACAGTTTTACCTCATGAAATAACATATTGTTTTTTGGTCAATTACCTGAAATGACATAAATAAGGGGAGACAGAGGAAACCTAAACCAATCTATGTACATTGCTGCTGTCATCCTTCTACTAAAGCCTGCCAAGCAGTGCTGGCAAGATCACAAGCATGATCCTTGTAATTATCTATATCGAGTAATTTACCGCTTATCTAGTTTAATCTAACAGTATAATTGGAATCATCTTCAACATTAGAACGAGATTCTTTTCCCGTTAGAATCAATGAAAATAAAAAGAATAAAGTAAATTATTTACTAAAAGAAATCAACGTGTACCAATGGACTTGTAATTCATTAATATTAGAGTCAATTATAATATCAAGAGATCGTAAATTGAATCTTGGTGAGAGCAAATAAAATGAACTATATATATATAAAAGAAAGCAGCGTGTTATATGTTGTGCCTGTAATTGACTAGGACAAATTTATAGCTAAAAAATGTTGTAAATTTTGGGATTGTACAGATATATTGTACCACAATTAAAGAGATGTTTGCATGTGAGTGTTGATGATAGTTTGAAAGTAAAGGAAAGTGTGGACAGATAATGGGTCATACCCCATAATGTGTTATTTATAGTGAAGCTTTATGTTCAAATTAGGTTTACATGAAGAAGGTCAGACTATTTTTTTAATTATTTTTAATTTATTTTGATAGAGGAAACAAAATCAAACAGTTGTGGGAAGAGCAATATATCGAAGAGGACTTGTAAAAAAAAAAAGAGATTTTGGGTAGACAAAGGTCATGGTTTCAACGTCATTTCAAGACCCCCCAATGAGAAGGAGTTTTGTTGGTTTGTCATAAATGGCCAAAACAGACACAGTGGATGAGGCCTTATCAGTTTTGTGTACTTTAGAGATTTTCCACACACAACTCTTTTAGGGGTCAACACAGTAGAATACCATGAAACAAAATATCAGCAACTAAATGAGCGGCCTAGAAACCTTCCCAATTATGTCTTCAATATCACTAAAATTCTTTTTTGCATTTCTAGTTAGTTAATCTTCATTACGTAAGCAATCCAGAAAATATTCTTTTTCATAATTGTACAAAGATTAAATAACTTTAATTTTTTATATGCGTACAACAAATTATGACTTAATATTGTAATTTTTTTATATTTTTGTTATCAATCCTTTAACATTCAGAGACAACTTAATATCATCAAACTGCAAGTTTGATGATAATTAACCTTTTAGCCTACTAAAAATAACTCTATATGTATTAATAAAATATAAATTTATTGATAACTTAATTATATTGACCTCATAGTATTAAGGATGGCTTATTCATAATTCACTTGCGATTTATTTGAAAATAACTCAATTTCACACACTTATTACACATTCTTTAAACAATTTTATTTTAAAGTAAATAAAATTCTCTACATATAGCAATAAATTTATGTTGTGCGTTCACAAAAACAGACACGTATCTGACTTATTTTTTTCCTTTTTTGAAGAGTTTTCTTTGACAACAATGATAGAGGGCCAAGCCCATTAAAACGCTTTCAATAAATCTGCAAAAGCAATTGCAGGGTCTTAGGTCCTATGAATTCCTAGGCACAAAGGCATCCGAGTGCATTCAATTCTCCCCCAGTGACACTCAACAAAGCAAAGCAAGGCAAAGCAAATCAATATGAGAACATTGAGAAGGAAGCCAAAAGAAGTGCAACTACTACTCCTACTACTACTCCCAATAACCCCACCACCCCCTTCCTTGTCACACATACAAACCCTACGCACACAATATCAGGCCAAACATAGCTATAGGTGTCATGCTCATCACTTGCACAATCCTTGTATTGCTTGTGTCTCCCACTCTTCCTTCACTTTGACACCAAAGAGGCCTTTATCACCATCCATCAATTTTGGTTCCGTCATATAATATTAGAACAGTTTATAGTCAATCAGTTTGAATTTAAATTCTATGTATCCTCAATTTACTAATTAAATTAAAGAAATAAAATGCGTATGTATGTAAAAGGGTGTATAAGATAACAATATGGTTATAATCAAATTCTAAATCTTATCTTTTGGTTAAAACTTTTACAGGTGAATTGGTTATTTTGGATCAATGTTATTAGAATGTGTATCTATCATATTCCCATGCAGGAAAATCACCACCTAGCAAATCTCTAATATTAGAAAAAAATAATTATACACAAAATTAAACTACTAGAATCGCAAAATAATTGCAGAAAGGAACGAAAGAGCTTAAGAATTTGTGCCCACCGATCCAACTTATAATCAAAGTCGCATTATTTTATTAACAACTTTGCTGAAAACATAGCACCCAGAAAACAAAAAACACCACCACATATATATAACAATTCATTATAGCATAGAACACTCAAGAAGCAACATCTTACAATTTAAGGTTTCATCTGCTACCATGTAGCTACTACATACACACAACAAACGACGTCGTTAGAGGAATTTTTTTTTGGTATTAACACATGACGTCCTTTAGGAGCTTGTACCTGCGTGTAGTAGGTCTCGGCGAAGGCACTTGGTTCTTTCCCTTCTCGGAGCTCATGACGTCATCTCGATCATGGACTTTAATTTTGTCGCCGGAAGACTCCCACCGGTTAGTCGCTCCACCTTGGTCGTGCCCGGCGGTGGATTTCTTGGAGTTGTTGCCATGTCGGGAGCTGTTTCTCTCCTCGCTTTGGCACCAATCGCAAAGCTCAATTGGCTCCGAAAATTCGCCGTAGTAGTTGCTACAATACCTGAAAATATACACAAGATTTGGGTTGGTTGTGGTGGTTGATATGGTGACT